>VOMN01135253.1:0-14059 GCA_014899125.1 Orchestia grillus | reverse complement strand
TTTTTTGAGACACCCTTTATATAACTAAATGTTAATTTTTTATATCCACCTTATCTGAGTTGTATAATTCAAACGTTGATGAACTCCGTGATTGGAGAACAGATGAATAAAACTCCATAAGAGAGCAATAATAAACACCCACCTATTTGTGCCAGAACTCCATTTTTATGCATTCTGCTAAATCGTGGCTCAAATGCCTTGAATATAAGCATCATGTAAACCACAATGTACATCATTGAGTTCGAAATCTTGGCCATTAAGAGTGATGCACATTTTGGAATATCTAGTGATTGCTTTAGTTTCTTACTAATACGTGATGAATTTCTATTATAAAACTTGTTCCAATGGTGTTAATTGTAAATGACTATGTATGTACGAATGAACTCTGATTCCGGACTAACTCCCGCAAAAATGTGATGCTGCTCTACATGGTCGACACGATAATCACTGATATCAATATCCGCAGTTTTTTTAAATACATGTATATGCTAGGTTCTTTAAAAAATTCTAAAGAGAGTAGTTTGGTGGCTTAGCTATTCCATGTGAAAATATCCTATTAGCCTCCTAGAACATGCATGGATTTTATGTCTGCTTTGTACAATTCTTTTCTACATTTTGCCGGAGTACCTTCTTTCAAAAGGTTTTGTTCCCACAAGAAGCTATGCCACCTTTTTCATTTTAAGAGGATAAATTCTTTTTCAAGATTTCCCACAGTGTAATTCCGTTTTGTCTTACAAAAATTTAAGCAGCCAGTGAGATCAAGCAACTTTCGTCTTCAAAGCACAAATTTTGAGGTAGTAACATTTAATGTGAGAAATTGTAATCTGAAAAAAATTGACGTATACCCTTACTTTTTGTTAATATTTGTTACTCTAAAGCAGAAGGGAGCACACTCAATCCTTATGTCATTAGTTGATACTTGAAAAATTCTTTAGATTCTTTCTTTTCAGAATCTTCACCATCCCGATAACGTTCTCTGCGTTAACTCTTTTCGTGGACTCTAATTTTCAAACAATACAGTAAAAATTTCCGGGATTCATTTTTGACATCATTAAATGAAGGACGATCCTCCCGTGAGTGGAATATGCATATTTCCCTCGCCCTCCTCGCGTGAGCCGGCAATGTTTCCCCAGCAATTACTGATCTCCCTCGGGAAGCTTTCCGTCCTCATTTGTCAGGGCGTGAGCTCGGGTCTTCATTATAAATCAACAGATTTTTGCCTCAATATATAAAGATACTGTACAAGAATTCCACGAGGAAGCGCAGCACGGATGCGTGCGTTTGCAGACGCTAAGGGCTTCCATTTCATACATGCACGACACGAGTTTTTAGCATTGGATGTTGCTTTCATATTATGCAGAAAGGTATGTAAACGACACCTGAATAATGCTAAAATGGAAGTGCAAATATAACATAAGTTGCACGAATTATCTATCAGATCGAAATTTCATTTCAAATAAATAAAACAGACTGAATTCTTTTCTCAGGTTCATTTATTGTAGATTCAGATATAAAGCAATCAATTGTTTGTTGAATTTCTTTTTTACTTTCATTGGCACGTATTCATTAAAAAAAGCGTTTTTTATTTCGAAAAATTGATGGAAAAATTGAATCGAAACATTCTTCTGAAATTTCTTGACTGTTGCATAGTTCTATTCTAACATTTCCACAGAATTATCTATGAGAACACTGAACCCCCAGCTCTCGAAAAAGTTCTCATACTGCAACATTTCCCTTATATGTAATAGACACGGCACACAAATTGCACAGGTTCATTCATTTTCAGCATAAATTAATGGAACTTTAACAAAATCTTACAATCAAGATGGCCTTTGAAATTCCATGTCATTTTCAGAAGTATTCGAGTCCTTTCCCTCCTAAATTAGATCGTTCTTCTTCAACAGAGAGCATTGTTTCGCTCGTCGTCAAGACACAACGTATCGTGAATGTTCAAGCCGAGAATTCTTCTTAAATCGACAAACTTTTAAACAAGTGATATTTTTGTTTCAAATACCGTTCAAGTCCCTGTACGTAAAAGCATTCATTCAGACAAAGCTTAGCGGAGTGATCAGTAAATCCGTATCGAGTTAATTCCCTGTATATATTAGTAACTTTATGACTCATAACAAATGGCAATCTGAACAAGAAAAATGAAGCTGTATATCAAACGTCATCATTACAGTTTCATAAGATCAAATTAAGTTCGAGTTTGCACATCATTAGGAAACGTAAAATTCTTCTGTATCATGGACAATCGTCAACTACATGGTCTGACGCACCACAAGCAATTTTTTTATCAAAAGCCAACGTTAGAGCCCAGCTCCAAATTATCGAACACCGTTTCGAGCATCCCGTAACTTTCGGACAACTTAGTAATTACTGCCGCAACTTCAGCGTCGCATTTTCATAGCAAATTGACCAGCAGCCACGTTGGCACTGCTGCTGTTGCTGCCTTCGCCTTCTCTCTACCCATTTTCGAGGATTAACTAGAAATAAAACAATGACATTTAAATGTGATAAAGCCATGTAAAATGCTGAGAAATGCTGAAATTTTTGGCCGCTGGTTGTAAGATAAATAAGAGGCTGACAACGTTTGTTTCCGGTGCTGTTCATTCGAGTATTTTTGGGACTTCGTGAGGAAGCTTCGATGTTTTGTTATAATCCTACCACACTTAATATGAATAAATTAAATGCGACCATTGTCAAAGCAAGTACAAATATTGAAAAGTGTTAAAATTTTCAGCGTCACTATACAAGGCCATAAACTGCCACTTCATTTTCAAATTTTTCTCCCAGAGGGAGCTCGAAAACCTGCAAGTCACCCATGTTCTTCTTCAGACTTCGGCTTCGAGCATAATTATACACCAAAATTAAGACATGGTATTGTCAACCATTGAATGCCCGCAGCCGAGCAATAATTAAGTCTTTGTTTATTCGGGCGGAGCGTTTCCTGCTAATGAAGAAAACGGGCTCGCATCAGCAAGGCTAATCTACACCCATTTTATGTTGGTTGAAGCAGTGGGAAACAAAATATTCGGTATCAGAAATGACGAAGAATGGTGTCATCGAATTTTCAAGCTGAGGTAGGATAACGTCAGTGTCGGTGATAGTCAAATTGAGGGCCGAATTTCCGTTTTTGTACGACACTCAACGTTGTTTTTTCAGTGTTTGCATTAACTTTACACTTAGAATCTCCATTTCATTTGTGGGACTTGTACATTGTGACTACATTGTTTCCAAACACTTAACCCAGTTTTACTCAAATGAATAATGACATAATAATCATATTTTCTTACCGGCGTCAAATGAATCAACAAATGCATTTTTTCTTTTGCATGAACGAAAAATTTAAGGTTTCCAACAAGTCGTCTGGCAACCTTACAATAACACTGGGGTTTATCCCCCATCAACCCAGCAAGTCACTTTAATAAGTTCCCACTAATTTAAAAATCGTTTACCAGTATACGCTTTTGAGTGACATTCACGAACTTTTTAAATTTTTCAAACAACATTTTACGAAGCTGAGCGTAGGTCAGCGGCGTCTTGGTAACCTGAAACAGCTCGCTCTCAGTGACCTCAGAGTACAGGCTGCAAGAACTACTTTTCCGTCGCTGAAAGCTCACCTTCAATTAAAGTCATGATGGAATTGAGGGCTCAGCTTTTCATTCATGTAGCTCATTCATGAATGAATGAATTCAATTTCATTTGCATATTAAATTTTGCTGAAGTATTTATACTTCTATTGCTCTATTTAACAGAATTTTGCAAATGTTTTCCGCCAGTATTAAAACTATATAACCACCCATTTTTTTGTCACTAAACAATATGAACAAAACAGGGAATGCACGAACATAGCGTTTGTAATAAAAGTTACTTGCAAAAAGCAAAAATTACATTACTTAGTGTTGTTGTTAACATCGTTTTCCACAGTTTTTTTAATGGATTTTAAAGCTGATTTTTAACTATTGAACAGCGCAGAAAAGCTGCATTGAGGGAATTATTATAAAGTGTTCATAAGCTCACCCGTAGACTAGAAATCAAAGGATTCTTTTCGAACATCGCTAAGCCTCTGAAGTGTATTTAGTGAGTTAAAAACTTATGCTTCATCTAGAAATTTACAAAATAAAAATAAAATCTTGGTGCCGAGAACATTCAGTATAATTCTCTCAGAATGACTCGAGAAAAAAGCTTCCTTCAAAGCATCGGAAGACTAGAACCTAAGTCCTTTTATTTGAAACAGCTTCTCCAAACGCACTAGGTTGACCAGCTCCAGCGAAGCAGCTGGAGGCGCACCTTCTCACTGTTTTATTAACGTTTTTTCTTCGGACTTCATACGCCGAGAACCAGTGGAACTTAAGTTCTTCAACTCATTGCCTCAATATTTCTTATTCACGTGTCTTGTTTGGACCTCTTCCAAAATTAAATATCGTTGTAGGTACTAATGACACGTGTTTTTGCTGCAACTTGAACGCAAAATGCACGTATCCAGACTTACCACGCTGAGAACTTCCAACGGTTTCCCCTTTACGTCACAGTACACAACTTCCTCAAATGCAAACTGTGTCAATTGTGTATGTAGAAAACAAGTGGTCAAACAACGCGTTCAAGCTTTCTGCTGTTTAGAATTTGCTCGTGCAATTATTTATGATGCCTTTCGAAATATAAATATCGGGTGAAAAATTACACAATCTTTCGGTGCAAATGAATAAGAATTTCCCACTGTCGAGAGATTTGTTAGGCGTATGCGTTCAATGCATATCAGTAACAAATTTTTTCAAACCCTATCTTTTCAAAATTAAAAAGTACTGAGATAAGCATTAGGTTACATAATAAACACTACATTGTTTGATAAATTTAAACGAAACTCAACATCATGCTCGAAATAAAAACATTCTCTTAACATAAAATATTCTCTTAAAAACATAAAGATTCTCTTAGAAACGAATCCAAAAGTTTCTAAAAGATGTCAGAAGAAGTTGCGTTATTGGCCCATTTCCGTGGCTTTAATTGAATGCCATTGAAGTAGAGGCTCAACTTAGGTGATGACGCAGCACAATGTAATCATAGATATAAGGAACAGCTCACCTCAAACATTGAAATAAATCTAAAAGGCTGAGAGAATTGCTTAAGAAAGTTGCAATAAATACAACTCGCGGAAAGACGGCCTCTGATACGAAGGTTTAAGTAAACCACTAGCCTTATGTCGTTACAAATATATTGTATAATAAATGCGCAAATCAAATCAAGGAGAAGGATGAAGTGTTTAGGTGTTAAATGATGAATATTTCTTATTTTTATTATAAAAAATCTGTTTGATTTGTTTGATAACTAAACTTTTATAACAGTATACATTAGTGGAAATGTTATTCATGGTATCGTAGGATTAACAGTAATTTTGATTAATAATCGTGATCTTAAAATTGTTGGAAGAAAATCGGCGGAATATTTCAGCATTGCATTTGAATTAAGTTTCTAGAACAGGGCATCGTGAATAAAAGTTAACCTAAATGTGATGAATGAATTTAACAGTGAAAGTTCCTCTTTTTCAACTTTTGATAGTTTTCAAGTAGGGAAATTTATAATCAATATATGTTATGACGATTAACTGAAAAACTTGTTGTATATTACAAAAAATAACACATAATTATATACGCAGAAGTAATGTACTTAATTTTTTTAGTAATCTGTAATAATAAATGAGTCGAGGGAAGCAGTGTAGTTGTTCTTTATTCCCTGTGCTCATTATAAAGGTATGTAAAAACTGAAGCAGAGAATGGTTTATTAATCAGAAACGTAACCCTGAATATGAAAAACTGCTATGACTGAGGAAAAAACTTATATCTCTGTGAATATATCTCTTAATAGCACAAAATGCGTACAATTGCTTAAATCTGTACTCTCTTCTAACTATTTCCAATTAGATTTTAAATTCAGCTTAAAAACTCTTGTAAAGTTAAGAAAATTAACAAACATAAAGAGTCCTTGTCGTCGGACGTACGCTCTAACATTATATGTACATCAGGTTAAGTGCTAAGCCTGCAGCGGCTCCTGTGCAAGGAGCACATCTCGACAGCCGAACAACCGACTCTAAGAACACTTGTGCATCAGTTATAGAACTTACAAACAATTACCAAAATCTCATTTGAACCCTCGAATTCACTGTGGAAATTTTAATCATCCATTCAGAAAAATAACGTTTCAACAATAGACTCGACATGTAACACAGTAGATCTCAGAATTCTGAAATCCTTGCACACACGCGAAAAATTGGAGTTAAATTCCGATTTCCCCTTAGTTCCCCTACATCTCACCTAAACCATCTGACACAAATGGTGTATTTTTTGGTTACTCTCAGGCTGAACCAGTAGGAACTTTTTTTGTCTCGTCTTTAGTCTTTGCTTTCTTATTTTAGAAATGTGTACTATTACCACTAAAATTCGATACGTAATTTAAATAATGCGTTTCATGTTTTTCATGTGGCATTCACAGATGACGTTTTTCTTAAGAAATTAGACAAGTCTGAGAGTCATATATATGTTTTTATTCCAACGATTGTACTTCTTTGTAAAAAATTAATTATGAAGAAGATCTTGAACACATTTCCAAGAAGGGCACGTAAAAGAAAGCAATACAAACTCAAAATTTTATGGAAGTGTAATACCCGATCAATTCAGCAAGCAATATGATACAAAAATGCCGTAAAAATGAAAGAAGAATAAATTTAAATAGTTGTGGAACAAATAACATTGCTGAATAATGAGGAAAAAATTGCGGAAAGGGGAAAAACAATTTCAAAACAATCAGAAAAATGAGTGGGAAAAACCCTAAAAATACTTCTGTAGCAAATCCAAAATGGACATTTGCGAACATTTACTACGAGGTAGACAACTGCCTGAGGAGGAGGGACGGCAAGCACAAGAGCTTGAAACCTTACGCAGAGTTAAAGTCGGCAACAAAGTCTAGAATTTCGTACGATGACTCAGCAATCTGCGATCGCTCGAAAAAACGAGACCAAGTAACTCCAGTTAGTTTCTCAGAGACGGACGCACCCCTAAAGTTTGTGGTCATTTATCTTGAGAGTTTTGCAATAAGGACACCGCTGCCCTTCTTTTTGCACCTCGCAGTGCCCATAAAAAATGGCTGCAGACGACAATAATTCATCAATACTCGCCCCTGGGCGACAGGCGATTGAGCGCCGCGAGAATAATAGTTTTGAAATCTGCGAGACAATTTGTGTGTGAGCAGTACAGGGAGGGGAAGTAATTTGTGTAAGAGAGTGCAGCTATTAAGAGCTATTTCTGTTCAAATAATACCACCTTTATTCAGGAGAGGTTATTTGTATGATAGTTTTACAGCTTTTGCTTGAGGCAGCTTTTATGAGAGAGTAAATCTAATGGGAATTATTTATGTGTGAAGAATGTTGTTATTGCAGGTAGGTGTAAATTTGGTGAGAAAATTAAGTATATAGGTAGCAATTTGAACAACAATAACACAGCAGTTCGGCTTGGAGGAATCATTTGTGAGACAAAATTCAGTATTTAGGAAGGCAATTGAAATAATAAAAACATACCTGTTGAGCTTACTACGACGACAACAACACAACTTGTTATGAGCAGCTTGGGCGAGACTAAGATAAAAACAATATTAGGTTACACAGGAAATTTTGTGCATTAGCAGAGCGCGCTCGGTCAGCCGGTTTGCAAATTTCGTCAAGAATCATGTAAGCTCCACTGTTGTATTTCTTAAGGAGGACTCATAAATCTTTTCAAAACTACTAATTTCAGGAAACCTAATTTCATATTTTTAGTTTAAAGGTTTCATTTTAAAATCAATGCCTTGTTGAATCATTTGTGCTTGTCAAATTTCGTTATTCTGGTCCGTCACAATTCTTCGCTGTTAGAAGATTTATTCCTTGAGTCCAGTTCCATTTCCTGGAATAGGAAGTGTTGTGTTTTTTCGCAAGAATACTTGACTGTTGTTTGGAGGCCTTTAAAGATTGAAAAATCAAGAAAATGCCCTGCATACATCGCAACTTTGAGAAAAAATTATCGATTTCTGTGGAGGATACAATTTCCCACGTCTTCTGATCGGAAAATATTAAAGGACCAGCCAAATGTGAAGATGCAATACATTAAAATAAAGTCATAAATAGCTTATCAAAACTAGAAATAATTTCACAAGCTATGTGAACCAAATAGAGTAGAAATAGTAGAAGTTTACCTCTGAAAAACCTAATCCTAGTAGGCCTAAATTTATTTTGATAGATCACACAGCATAAATTATCTGTTACAGAGATATTTTCCAGTAAATTTGGAATAGGCTTAGACAACCTGGTCTATTCTGTGAATGCAAATTTCAATCCATCGATTGAGCACAGCAAGTTAATCTAAAAGTTAGTTTCTAGCGCACTTGCCAACTTGGGATCCCCACCGAATGCAAATTCTGAGGACAGCCGAAACGGCTATTTCTATTCAAACCGCTTTCTTTCCAGGCCATTCGACAATGGAAGATGTTTGAATTCGTGGGCGGATCTCGAAAACACGCAACCGGACCACGACTTCGACCTAACGACCTCGGTAAATTCTCCGGCATAGCGGAAATACGGCCCAGCTTGCTCAGGCGGGCCAGTTTTCTCTTCCTTATACCTGCAAGGATGAGAGAGTTCCATACGGCCTTACAGAAACTTCTCATAACGCACAGCAAACATCAGGATTAGGTTTCTTCATTCACCACGATAGAGAAAAGATGAAATCGGTATTGACTTGGTTCTAAATTACATAGAGACCTTTTCAGACTCCTCGAGCCTTGCTACGCGATATTGGATGACACTTTGCAAATACCAGGATTAGGTTTGTTCATCTACTTTATATTCTAGGACTGCTGTATTTGTAGGGTTATCGCTGATTGGAATGAACGTACTTTAGAAATTAAAACTGTGTGGCTCTATTATTTAATGCTGCAAAGAACTATATTAGAAAGAGAGCTTCGATTAACGCTATATCTGTGTATTACACGAAGTAAGTTTTTGCTTCACGAAATAAGTCTGAACATTCAGTTTCAGTACTCGAGTCCTTAAGTTATCTAGTTTTACCTCCCAATAGTCGCACGATGTGTACTCCGCTGCAAGATTCTTATCATTCAGGTAAATTTTAACACACTTGGCCTTGTCAATTTTCACTCTTCAGCTCAGTGCAGCAGCGGCATACGACATGTGAGGGTGTGTGTGGTTACGATACACCATGTACAATACGTTCTTAGAGAGTTTTTCCAAAAATCAAATGTCCTTTTAGTTGATAAAATGATTGGCGAATTGCTTCAAATTTGCAAAAATATGCTTTTCACGTTCAGAGCTAAAGCTAGCTAGGTTCTAAGTTGAACCTGCAACGATATGTTGTGTTGAATATGATAACATTTTAAACCCAAAATTTAAAACTATTCGTGATTCGAATTAATTTGTTTTAATTATTAGCAATTCCCCTCTTGAATTAACGGGCAGTCGGAGTGAGTTAATTTTGCAAAAAAAATACCGTAGACTAATGCTAAGTATATCATGTTTAGGACTTGGGAATATATAGTAGAGGAAATAAGCATAAAACATTTGGAAATTTCCTTATCAGTTTCACTCAGTACTTCAGAAGCTTCCAAATAAAGAGACAGCATACAAAATGCAATGTAACAAAAGCGTTCGATTATATCTAACTCTTGTTTGCTGGGAGGCTTAAAAATATTTTAACTGTGGTCGGAATAAAAATTAAGCCACTTAAGGTAATTTGCGTTCTCAAGTAAGTAAAACACAAATTAATACAAAATAAAAATCAATTCAATACTTGAAAATATATTCATTTGAATTTAAGACTTCCACACGCCGGATTTGCATTGATTCAGCTCGATTTGTTATAATATTAAGACGATTTTACCTCAACAATTTTAAATGTAATCCATATATAATTTCTTACAGTGGAATAGTTGTGCTTAAAACTAAATTTGAATAGATCTCTGTTAAAAAAAAGGTTTTTATGTATTGTTTTAGTTTGTGCAAATTACTTGATACCTAATGTATTAGTTACAGTGAGTTTGGCAGTGAAAACACATTCAGCGAAAGCTCTTTTGCGAAAATTATTTATTATAACCATATATTATTCTTCATAAATGAGTATCTACCTATACATTAATGTTAGCTGCTGAGCCCAATGGTCATTATCACAGCGTGTACTACAATTATAGGTTATTAATTAACCCTTTAATAAATTACTCCGAGAAGGACAGCCTTGCATTCACGCGGCCTACATAACCGCCAGCGACCGTGTGACCGCAGTAACCCCACCCCCGAGATATCTCGGGATGCTCCGCTGAGTGGTTCTGATTTCTGTGTCACTTCGAGCGATTCCGTCCAGGAAAGTGACTTGCTCAGCGCTGGCGAGTAGAACTGTTCAATATCTAGAATACAACTCTTCATTTTCTTCTTTTCTCGTAACTCAACTGAAGCGCCCAACTTCGGCAAACTTCACTCAACTTTACAGTAACTTTTACACTTTTAAGATCTGCCCAGCGGATGAAAGAGCAGCGAGCTGCTCCCCAGAGGGAGTTTTCATTCCTCAGTATTCCCCCTTGCAAACTTGTTCCGCAACTAGTCCCAATTAATTATCGGGCGAAGACAGGTAGCTTTTCTGAAATCAAATGCAAAGTACCGGGTCGCAACGAAAGTTTTCATCATTTTTATGACGGTTGTAACACTGGATTCAAAATATCAAGCTTTCAACTAAAATTCTTCGTAGATATCACCTAAAAAATGTTAATTTACTTTCTAGATTTGTCAATGAAAGTTTTTATAATTGGTATGCTTACGAACTCGAAAATACACCCGAGTAAAAACCACATGCGACATGTCTTGCCAAGTAAATTTCTGAAATGAATACTAAAAGTTTAGTGGGTAGCACAGTCACTCAAAAATATAATAGTAAATAACAGGTTCATGGAAAAGACGTCGAGAAGACAAGCTTCCTATTTTAGAAAGGGTCGCCCGCGAATGAACTGAAACAAGAAAATGGCTTCTTGCACAATTTAAATTCCTGAATTGAAAACCGTAGTAGATGAAAATTCAGCCGTTACAACTGGGAAACAGATTGAGGAACTTCACGAGACCCAATCGACCATATGTTCATGCGAAACTTTAAATTATTTCCAATAAAAGAACACCATTACTGGTACACAGAAGAAGAGTAATTCTGCACCATGGCAGTGGATGGCTCCTCCCTACAAAAGTAACTCTAATCTCTTGAAAAAATTAGCCTAGAAAATAGGTTTCCGGCATGGTATTATTGTTACCTATAGCTCTGAAAAATATCTTCTATGTTGTTCCAGTAATGTTTTTAGGAACCTAAATCATTCTAAAGCTCATAGTCTTTCTTCATGATACGAAGTTGATGTCAACAGTTCCTTTTTTCAAATCGTATGCATAAGAATTTAGTAATAAAAATGAAAGTGAAAAAATTTAAATTCTAGAGGAAGATAAAAAGATATTTTTGAAAAGAAAGGCCCTTTATTCATAATTTAAAAAGTTCAAGTTTTATTCCATTCCTTTATTTCGATTAGTACTATGGACCAATTTTTCATTCCGAAATAATATTTGAGCTGAACTGAATCGTAAATGAAATTAATGCACCTGTTGTTGGGAAATTAAAAGACAATTCATTTATTATCAGGATTTTGATGAGCTAGATCTGTCTCAAGATTACAATTACCAATAATCTCTTAAAATTTTAGCAATACAATTCAATGTAACAACATGTCTCCCGCAAAAATAAATAAATCAATGGTTGAAAGATATCTCAGGACAATTGAAAATGCAATGCTGCAAGTTGCTTTTTGCTTCAATTCATTGTGCCGACAAAAAAAAATAAAAATCGTATATTTCGAAACCAGTCACTCACAGAGCATGGTACAAATCGGTTTTTCATTGATTAGGACTAAAACTTCAGAAAATATGTGTGGACGTCCGGTTGAGACTTCTATTTGGGACTTTTTACAAGGTTCCGAGAGAAATTCCGTCATGTTTAGAAACTAGTCAGGGTCAAGTTTTCATTATCCGTTGTTTTTGGTTCATCTGGTGGTAGTTTCCGCAATTTTATATTAAATAAAAGGGAAGATAATTCGAATAAAAAGGCAATATTTTTATGACGTTTCGGGCCTGTGCCCGTCATCTGATAAAAATTAAAGTGTTTTAGTTCTTTCAGCTTTCAATTGCTTGCTTCTCAAAAAAGTTAGTTTTTCAATAACATCCACTCAAATTAATTTCACTACCAAGAATAAAACCTATTGAGTTATTTAATCGGGCAGATATTCTGTAACGTACTCGCAGCTATTAATTCTGTACTTGGGAATCTGTTTCAACTCACCTAGGCAATTTACGACAAAGGACTCATTTTTGTCCGCGATAATTCTCTGTAATTTCTCCAGCAGATGGCATTCGCTTTAGAAGTCGCATTTTTGCCTCAGGCAGAGCACAATGGGATTATAACGCGACGGAGTTCCTTTCTCTCTGCTCTCCTTGTAGGGAAATTCTCTTGAAAAACTGACACTCGTCGACTCCAAAAAGCCGTTTTTCGGTGGCCGCTTTAATCGTCTTTCGTAGCTGGTTTTTGGGCGCTCTTTTGAATTAGCGCAGAAGCCTCAAAATTGCCTTTACTCTGCCTCACATCTTGCCTCACATCACTCGCGATTAAATTTCGTTCTTTAGCGATGTTCTTCCGCTTGGAAAATGAAAATGGCCAAAATTTCACGTCGAATTCTTACGCGTTATTTTTATCGGGTTGGTCATGAGGAGCAAAAACAAGGCGATGAAGACAGTTACTTGAAGTAAATAACTCATCAATGCTCAGAAATAAGGAGAAATATGAGAGGTAGAACAAGACCCGATGTTTACAGCTGCTGTGGGGGAAGTACGAATTGACGCAACAGCCAATTCATCTAATTGCTTGACGATATTTGAAAAGTGAGAGTTGTGTGCAAAGTCTCAGGATAATCAATGTGTTAGAACAATCTAACACTTCCTAGCACAATTGTATAGTTTTCACTACCTTTCAGTTTCGCATAATATTGTTAGAGTAACACACTGATTCAACGTCACCATTTGCATCCATTGTTTGGTGTGAACCTGAATCGTTTTGTATTGCATCTAAACTTACTAAGGAAATTTTCCTTTGGATGATTATTTTGAGAGTCCGAAAATTCATTTTCTGAATGAAGGCTATGAAAACAAACTCGATTGACTCAAGAAATGGCCATAGTATCAGACCGGAGAATCGAATTATTGGTTTGACAAAGTAAGTTAAACTTTCGCATGAAATACCGTAGACTTTTGTGTTAAAGCATTGGAAGCACACTCCACCCCAGACCAGTAGTAGACAGAAAGAGCGATGCAAACAAACCATTGTATAGTCGTAAGACACATTCTCCACATTTTTAATACATTTTGTCCACATTCACAGCACATTCACTTAACTAAACTGCAGCACCCCAGCATCAATATTGGTAATTATTCGATATATACTCTTCAAAGAAGAATTTTTCTACCCTCTTATTTACTTTTTCTTTTCCGGAAAAGTGAGGATTTTTTCTTGCTCCACGTTTCTTTTCATTATCCAAGTTTTGTACTCCACGCAACACAGCACTTTACTTTTGAATTTTGCTTCCGTCCTTTAAAATTAAGCTCTTCGATACTCTAAGTTAAAATATTCACCAGACAAATTTCAGTACAGATTTCCGTCCTGCATTTCAATAATAAGGAGAACGAGGTAACTCTTTCATTATTGTGAAAAAATCTTAAAAAACCCTCCAATGAAGTTGCTTAAAAACTTGGCAGGTATAAAATTACACGTCCCTTTCATATGTTATCATCTGAAACATGGAGTCAGTACAATATTTACTACAGTGAATGTGCTAGCTATTATGGGTTTCGCCAACACCACCTGAGTCACCAACGCTCGAGTATTCAAGCAATTTCAAACATCACTTGCACTCCATTTTAAAAGCGCTCGTAGCCTTTCGAATTGTGCCCCTC
>VOMN01135249.1:0-27246 GCA_014899125.1 Orchestia grillus | reverse complement strand
ACCTAAAAGAACCCAGTTGATGTTTCAAAAACTCTCCTCATAAGTTAAGTCTGTAACGCAGCGTTCTGAGTATCTATGATACATGGCGAACACTCAAATCAACGTCTTTACAGAGTGGATTGATTTTCCTCCACTGAATTCCAATCTACACCTCATGAAAGATCACAGCAAATTCGGTTACAACTCTTCATAAATATTGTCGGCAACAAAAGTTGCATTAAAGATACGGTTTTCGTCAAAAACCGATACAACTATCATCAAAATCACGCACGAGTATAACTTTCCCTCAAAATTATGGATGGTGGCCGTTACCCAAGCTCCATTTGGACAATTTTGGCAGAACAAAAGGCACCAGCCGAAACGAACAACCGGCGAAGTCGTAAAAAACGTAAAGTTAACGGATATTGGATTTAAGTCAACCACAGTGAAGGTGGGCGGGAGGAAGAGGGGGCAACTTGAAACCAAAAAAGTTGGGACTAATGGGAATAAGCCTGAATAGACTTGCTGTGCTTCGTACGAACTGGAAATTAACTTCGAAGGACCTCTCCACGAATTATTGCTCATGAAATCTTAGTTTGCTGATTAAAGAAGAAAATATTTATAGTACGAACCGTTGCAGATGAATTAAAGTTTTCAACAGCAGCGCGAAGTGGAAGTGCACTGCACCATCGACAGTAAAATACCTGCGAATCATATGTGATTGATGAAAATTGTTGAAAAACTTGTAAACTCCAATACATAAGTACGAGGCACATCAACACTCACACGGCACGCTTGTAGACGACCGTAGTCCAATTTAAGAAGTTTTAGGAAAATGAGAACACCGCCTTACATAATTGACTGATTGGAGAAAACTCGGAAGAAAGTTATCGATTTGCGATAGTGATATGCTACGCCGAATTCTGATCACTGGACTGTAGTCGAATGTTTTCCGAATGCGCTTCACAGCGATAGTACCAAAATATTTCTCTCGACGTTCGAGCAAATAATGAATATTACAGAGAGTCAAATTCATCAGCTGATAGGACACCCCACACGCTAAAACTATTATTTTCATTTCTCCCCATCTTGAGCCCAATAAAAAAAATAACATTTATCAAAATCAAACCTTATCCAGAAATATATCCTAGGCAGTTAAGTCGGTATCCACAATACAATAGTTGCACGATTGTAGTCTGCAATTACACAGCACCGAAGAACTTGATACGCCAGGCAGGTAGGTGATGCACTTGGAAACCCCTGCCCTCAAAATTTGGCAGTCGCCAACGTACACAACGAAGAACTAAAACATTAACCTTCGTAGAGAAGATAAAATTTCATTCGCTATTTCAGTTCTTGACATCCGTAACACCGACATTCATTCAGAAGTCTCATCAGAAAATGGTGGTAATTATAAGGCAGCCTTCGTGCGACCGCAGGTTTGAAATTGAATGACGGTTTTTAAAAAAAGTAGTGAATTCGCGGTTGAGAACATCCGTCCGGCAAGGTCTTCTTGCCGACAACCTCACTCCCTTCATGCTGATCGCACTTGAGTACAAACCCTGTCCTAGCACACAGTCCAACCTTTATTAATTCCAACACGTTTTTTAGTTGGGTTTTCAATACCTTATAACTATTGGCGTTGTGAGGGATGTAAGGAAAGTGTGGTTTGAGCTTCCTTTTCTAAGGGAAGTACTCCCTGGTTACGTTAAATACCTGCCTGAGCCGAGGTTAGAACCCTGGTCATCTCGGCTGCGAGGCCATCACGCTAACCAGTACGCCATGGAGCCCACTGAGTTTGCATCAGTGGGATACGATTGCAAACAAGGGCAGATGTCATGCTACAAAACACCGGCACAATGAACACAAGAACACTATTACTTAGAACCAAGAACACCAATCCTTTTTGGTAAATGGTAATTATAACAGCAGCACCTGCATAATTGATAAAAAATTAACTTCTTCGCAAACCCGCTTTTGCGATCTAAGAAGACGGGAAGTAAGCTATGATTGAACGTTGAACGGCAGAGTATTAAATTAGCTGTTGCTACCACGCGCCTTCATACCAACCATACCAATGCAAATTACCTCTAACGCTCAATTTATTTTGTACCAGAAACGAAATTTCCAGTAAAGTACCGTTCACGTAACATAGAATAGTGTTACTATTTTCAACCCAAATTGAACGTAACACTTACGAATTCACGAACAAAACGCTATTTTCCTTAGGAGTCTCAGAAACGTCATTGAGCCATGGATGGAGAGTTACAGGCATCACTATCACTGCATGATGAAGTGAGCTTGTAATATCCAACTTTACATAACATAATAGGTCCTATAGTCAGCTGTAGAAAACTGCATGATTTAGTCCATTGTTCGATACAAGGATATAAATTAGAGGAACTGATGACGACACCTCACGTAGGGTTACGAGAGGAAGAAACTCGTCAAATCGTGAAAGACAACACGCACAAAAACCGACATCAACGATCTGGCGTTGATATCGCACTCACACCGATTACCGTCTATTAGGGCGTAGTCTAGAAAAATTTATGCGAGTCAGCAATGAAATAGCAATTGAAGTGTATATGTTTGTCATCTAAGTCTGATGCGCATCCGGCGCAGGAGCAGCTCGAGATAATGTGCAACTGAAATGCACGAATGAAGCGTAGCATTCCACTCAGTCTATATATCACGCGATCAGAATCATTTAAGAGCAGCCCTAAGGTCTTAGGTTAAAATGATCTTCTTACCACGAGATCAAGGACTCGTAACTTGCAGGATCCTACGCCCTTCCCTGACCCGTAATAGACGGAGTTGATTTTGCACTGATCGATATGCGAGGGCGCGTTAAATTTATGAACGAACCTGATGCTCGCCGCGAGTTGACAAATGGCGACTAAAAACAAGAATTTGTACGTCATCATTCACGTTCACGGAGAATGTTCCTCCTTGCCGATGAAGTGTTCAGCTCGAAAGGTTCAATACTCAACTCAGAATTATGAGAAATTTTGATCAAGTCGATTAAAAAACTTATAAATCCATTTCAAATATTATTAATGGTAAGAATTTCTTTCTCTGATAAGCGTGATGACGACGAATGATTGATGAATTGCGGCGCAACTAGAATGGTTGTAACCCTGCATTCGTAACCAAGATATTATAGCGCACACGCTTGGTTCTCCATATTTAAAATGGTAAAATAAATTTATCAAGGGTATCAACTACGAGCAAGTTTTATAATTCGGGTACATAATAAGATAGAGTCGAACAAGGCATCTAACTCAGAGTGGTAAAAGTTAGGTTTTATATGTAGTAGCCAAGGATTACAAGTAATCAGACCGTGGAAAGAAACAATTCTGCAGAAAGGCGAAACTCCTTGGCTTAAATCTCAGTTCTTGCGACAAACAACAAATCTTCGACCTCAAGCCACTCGAATCTACGAAGTGCATTTTGTTCTCATTACTTAAATACGACTTTCGGTGCATTAAAATGACAACTCCAACCGCCATGCCTAGACACCTCCCACACAAGCAGGTTGCGCTGTTCTCTAAAGTAACCCACCCGCAAATGGGCACCAAAAAAGGACCCCCTCCCCCCACACCCACACAAATAAGGTACCCCAAAGCTGCGGCGGCGCGCGCTAGATCGGCTTAAAAGCGGGCGAAGTTGGGCGGATAACGCGACCCAAGTGCGAGGGTGTCCGATGGCCGCGCTAAGAGAGAAAGGTGTGATGCAGCGACGAATTACTGAGAGCTGCTCAGGCTTGAAATAAGCCCAACCTAAGCAAAATTTATGAGGTAGAACCCAAGGTCGCAAAATAGAAAGCTCAAAGTCAAAAATTTCCGCCACTTGATTCCTTCGACTTCGAACACGTATCATAAATTTTGACAGAAACAAAGCAAGGCATCCTTAGAAAAAAGTATCAATTTACGAAGTATGGAAACAAGCAGAGAAAACCAGGCTCGCTGGAACTGAAATGTCAAAAAAAAGGCGAGGCAATTCAAACTTTTTCCCGGAGTAGCAGAAGGAAACCGTGTTAATAATTATATTATCAGCAGGCGGGCACAAACAACGGCGAGAGTCAATGACACAAAAACCAGACGTTCGCGAGGCAGGTTTTTGAGGACATCCTTACACCTACAATCACGACGGAGCAGAAAAAACGATAGAGATTCAGACAATAGAGTGGCAGGGTGCCTCGTTATGCCCATGACAGTGTCATTGATGATCATCACGTATTGCTCCAGATCAGAAGTCTCACTTCCATTAGAACGACAAGGTCAACAATAACTACCGAATCTAGCGTTTTCGCCGCCCCCATCACTCAATCTACAAAATAATTGATAAAAAATACTTCGAAGTGCAAAATTTATTGGTAATTGTCGACTCTCGGGTGAAAAAATTAGACCGGGTGCACGAAAAGCTCTGAGTCCTCTACAGGTCACCTCAAAGAGACGAGTACACGTACTGAGGAACTGGGGGAGGTGGACCAAGGCAAGTAAATTTAAGTCTCAGCGAGAGGCAGACAGGGATCGTCTCGTCTACTCAACCCTATTTGGGCTACTATTAAGAATTTTTAAAGATTCCGTTAATATAGCTTAGTTTTAACTTCTCATTATTCATTTCAAAACGAGGACAGCATGGGCACAAATGAATAAACATGGACGACTGCTTACGCAATATTTCATTCACTCCAAAAATAAAATAGTTAGTTTAGGGTCAATTAAGTTGAACTCTCCACCCATAAAACAAGGGTTTGCAAGTGTTGAAAACGCTATGAAATATAATTTATTTAAAAGGAAAACTAAAATTGAGCATCAATTGGCGTGACATCGAGAGAAGTCCTGGTTTTGATGCCACCAAAAGCCTCGTCACTCCACGAGAAGAGGCTTCTCTTATCTTTAAAAGAGCTCAATTAACCATCGCAAATAAATCACATAACAGGTTCTCATTACAGCAAGTTAAAAGAAGAGCCCCTTACATTTCTAAAGCTACATATCATCTCAAGCCATCTGCTGCTTCAAAAAAATTGATATAAATTTAACTGCTACCCAATTCTTACAGTACCCTTCCTCTTAGAGAGCTGGCTTTCCCATTGCGGTAAGCTCAAATTAAGACAACGTAAAACTATCTTCATTTTGAACTTATAAACCCCTATGAATTAAAATTGACTGGACCCTGATTGCACTCCAGTGGAGTTCATGGTTCGTTCAATTTTCGCTTCATACGAGGGCGCATGCAAGACGGAACTTCAGAGCAATGATAGGCAGTTGTGCCGAAAAAAGTTTGTTCGCTCCACGGCGTAAAATTGGCATCCGTGTTGGCCCTCCTGCTATCCTGCGAATTGCAGCCATTACGAGAGTTCCCTCCGCCTCCGGAGGGGAAGCAGGGGGAGTTGGCTGCTACGGCCATCCTAGGGGCGTGGGATAGGCATGCCAGGGTCGTTGGAATGCTCCTCAGGTTCACAAACCTGAGCATGCAACTAGAGGTTATGATTGTACGAGCGTGCAACTGAATTTATAGATGGAACTAGAGGTTATGATTGTACGAGCGTGCAACTGAATTTGTAGTTGGAACTAGAGGTTATGGTTGCACGAGCGTGCAACTGGATGTTATGGTTGCACCTGAATGTTATGGTTGCACCCCATGAACTCCAGTCCAAGATCACTCATAATTTTGCGTAGCTTTCAACCCCGTACCGACGGACGCAAGGCGACGCTTCCTGACCATGGAGTATGGACCTTCGTAATACGATCTGCCCAAAATAGAGCCCCCAAAAGCGTAAGGAGTGAACACAAACCATTCCACCAGGATTCAGCTACTAGTCATCTAGTCACTCGACATCCGTTTTGAAGAACTTAATGCAAAGAAAATATAATAAAACATAAAACTGAGATCATGGTTAGCATCCAAACTTGTGATCAAGTAGAGAATTAAGCTAAAAACAAAAGTTTCACAACCACAAGGGTTCCGCATCCACAGCTTGTACCGCAGAAGAGCCCAAGGGCCCTGCGTATACTGAGGACAACGAAGCTAAAACAGGAACGACGAAAAAAAAAACATCGGCCAAACCCTGGCGACACATAGGTGCTTCCTTTTGCTCTCCAAAACTGCCACTATTTGAACTTAAATCTTAAAAAATACAAGCTGCTGTTAAAATGTATCCTAAATAAGAACTTTCACAGATGTAACAGCGGTCTGAACACTAGTAACAACATAGTAACTACAACACTAGTAATAGCCCATTGCAGTCAGATCACTAGTGACGGACCATCACGGTCTGAACACTAGTAGAAACCATTATCATCGGAACACTGGTAACATAACCTCGCCCAAACGCGCGATGTCAAGTTACAGCCCAAACAGTGCTAAGAGAAAATATAATTCGTGAAAGAATTGGAACTTACGCCACGAACAAATCGTAATCCATACGCATGGGATGGCCCACAAAAAATCATACCTCAGGCTAAAATAAATCAAATGAAACACATTATTCTAACAAAAGTGACAACCGAACCCCAAGTCACAATTCAAACGAAAAATGCTTTCCTTATCAAAGTAATGCCCGATTAACACAGGAAGAATCCAACCACTGGTCACAAAGCGAACATAAACAACGGTCACAAGTGAACTCAAACTCGAGTAACCACCCAAGTGAAAGTCAAAACCAATACATGGGTAAGTATTTGAAAGTAAGTTAGAAACCACCCAAACTCGCGTAACGATTAAAATACAAGTCTCAAGATACACACCGCCAACTATTAAAATATAAGTCACACCCCTCCTCCAACAGTTGGCAACCAAACGACACGTCACACCCAAAATGCACGTTACACCCACAGGCGATCAACAAGCCAAACACAGGAAAGCACGACACACGCGTCACAACCCCCATGCAACAAACCACAGCCAAGAGGCGCACCACATGAGCCACAGGGCCCCAAGTTCCCACGACCGGACGACCGGTTACGTGCAGGCTGTGGGAGCAGTGGAACGGACGGAGCACGCCGCCGCGCGGAACGGAGGTGGAAATCTTCCGAATTTTAGTGCGCTGCAACCCGCATAATTTTGGAGCTTGAATCTGAACTTTAGAAACTGACGGTCATTCGTTCAAGAAGGACTCACGAGAGACCCCTGGGGTACTCACGACACTCGCACGGCCTGCGTATTTAAGAACCAGCACTACGGACCTGTTCTCGTCTGTGGAGCTCCCCTATCTCTCGTATGTATGCTTTGGGCACGGGCTTTAGCCGCTTCAGTGTTTTATAGCGAATTGATAGCCAACGAACGCATGGGTTACCTTCAATAAGCTTTCACTGTACCTCGCTGTTGGTCGGAGAGGCGCTCATCCGTAAAGAGACTAGACGAAACGAAAGAAAACGTCGGTGACGTTATAAAATTTGATAAAATGAAGTCCATTTCAGCACAGCAAATCGTCCGAAACTGATCTCCACGACCCGAGCCTCTCTAGACACTATTTGAATAGAGGCAACAAGTAAAACTTACACATAATCAGGAAACACAATTTATAAACAATATTACCAGTTAAATTTATGAAGAAGTAAATGCAAACGCTAATTGAAATCTACTGTCAAATAATAATTAAGTTTCTTATTGTACTTCTAAAGACGGTGCTGAACTTGTGACAAGAAATATAGTTCGCATGGCGATTAACACGTTGACTCCGAAGTGGGTCATATATGGTACACGCGATCATCTAACCTAACCTAATGTAACTAAAGCACTATCATGTATAAATACAAATTTTTGAGTTCTCTTCAAATTTTTGTTCATCAATCAAATAAGCTAGTTCTGATTAAAAAGAAAATTAATAGAGTAACCAAATTTGTGAAACCAAAATCCTTCATCTTTAAATTCACAGTAGCGATATTTGTCGGCATGTAATTTTACCTGTGTAGAGAATCGGAGTCAACGTGTTAAGCGACGAGAACTAGTGAAAAAAACAACATGAAAGCAAACCAAACCACGACAGAGAAACGTACTTTCGTATAAATAGTAATATATTTGCTCGCTTGCATTGATGAAGTATGAGCGCGTTATTTCGAAGCACTAGTTGGAAATAGGTGAAGGAATAACAACAGACGCTAAGACAACATAGGAAATTAATATTTACAATTCCGATGAAATTGTTCCCTTCGTAAACCATTCTCACGGAAATGTCGGGCCAGCGCAACGGCCGACAAAATATTCTCAACTAAAGGAAATCGCGTTCCAAAATTACCCACAAGAAGACGCTCCGTCGTTGAAGCAACGCTGTACCTGCAGTATAGAAGAGTTGGGAAAACAACTGAAGGTGCCGGCACTTGACACTGAACCAAACCTTTCCCATGACTTGGAAACGTTAAATAAGCACGTCACATGCACTGATAAAACTTTGTAAATTACATAGAGCAACATCGCCGTGCCGGAAAAAGAGCAAGAAGAGCGACAGAGGGAGCAACGCTTGCCTCTGCTCTCACCATTAGACACAAGAGACCCTCCAGCAGAACTCATTTCCTGTAGAAGGACCCTGTCTTCCTGCCCCCTGTCTTCGGCGGGGTGAAATAATACCCCCTTCGCTCCATTTGGGGGAGTAATCACGTCCCCCACCTTCCTTCTCCCGCACATCCTCTTCCTCACCCACCACAACCGCAGGACCACAACCACCTCCGATACAAACCTCCGCCCATATCAGAAAAATGCAGGCCTCAAACATCCTTTATGTTTGTTTCTCCTAACTACATCGCTAACTCGAATTTTTTGTTCCCATGGGTAGACACACAGGACATTTTATAACTGAAACGAAGTAAAGAATAATTTATGTGACTGCAATAGAAGAGGTCTGCTGAAAATCATGTTTCACGAGGACCACATACGTACATACTGTGAATTTTTACGCTTCAGATCGGAAGCTACGTACACAACACAAAATGGACGTCGGATAAGTGAAATCATAAATGTGACGTTTGAAAATGAAACACTCGAGGCTAAATTCTGACAGAAACTAGCATAAGACGAAAATGTGTCAGTGATTGGAAACGTTAACAAATAAAATGATATCACTTTCGATAGAAAAGGTTAGGATTAGTCCAAGTAATATGTAGAATTGGTCAATATAACGCGAGACATATCGGCATCGAGTGTCGATACACCGTTTAATTCATGTTTCGAAATTTATTAACATCGGTGACAGTGCCAGATATTGTAATAAACCCATCACACGCCAGTACACCTTAGCATGGAATCGGCATTGGCATTCATACGTATTGATGTTGGCTGAATATTTCCGCACATGAAGCACATTAGATTAACAGTTTAATTTAAAGCCCACTATCCACACGAAATGTAATCCAAAGACAGCGGAGAAAAAGGCCATTTAGTATGGACCATACACAAGGTATGTTCTCACACAGGATCCCCTGCGCATAGAAACAGTAAGTTGAAGAGGAAGAGAAAACAAAGGGGAGATTGCAAAGAAGTATAAATTGAAAGATGCAAAGTGGGGACGCAACATGAGCTGCGAATCAACCACGTACCGTACACTCGTGCTAACTCACTGGAGACCAAAAGAGCCAGAAGGTAGCATAGATACTCCATAGGCACGAAGGCCATTCCGTGCAATTGAGATTCCAGTGGTCGCCCCAACGCAACAGTGGGCGGGGCATGTGTGCCGCGTGCTGGCCGCATGCGGTTGCGAGGTGTAATGCAGTGTCGAAATCGAGAGTAAGACATGTACTTGCTCACTCAGAAATACAGAGCACATGAAATACATTTCCTGAGGAAGTTTGAACCCGAACAACCAATTAATGAAGTTATCCAAGTTAAGGTGGCCCAAGAAGACCAAGAACGGAGGACTATCCTTTGTATCTGACTTAAAAGCATTCCAATTGTGCAAAATTGGGGCTAAAATCGGTGTTTCTTCGCGATTTTTCCAAAAGCCGCGCTTCAGGGGGCATCACCTGGCATCAAACTTTCCCCTCCAAAATATTATGTCACAAATTTCCACTTTTGCCTACTTCCCGTGTTACAACAATTTTCTTGCAATTAAACAACAGATTTTTTTTGGGCTAGAACGTTGTTTTTGTGGCAAGGTCAATCCATTTACAAACTTACCTTCAGACAATAGACCATACATCAGTACCATACAGGGTACATCAGAGACAAAAAATACAAAACGATAATGCGAAGGAATGATCTTCTCGAGAAGATTCAAAGTAAGCTAATTGTAATGAGGATGCTAACTGTGTATCATTTAAAGCAGCTTTGTCTGATAATATATACTTAGATTCTAAAATACATAAATCGGCGGTGCCAGAAGTAGAAATTCTGTTAAAATCTTACAGGCGGACATTAGGACCCCTTAGATCTCCCCACCCGCTTTAATATTTTTTACATGTATATTTTAATAGCCAACAAAAATTATGTAACACTGTAATATATCTTCTCTATTTGTAATTTTTGCCCAATTCCAGCCAGGCTGCGTTGGTTTCCAGCGGACTGGGAGCATCTCGGCCTACAACGGTCACGTTGAACCTGAACTGAACACGAATTTTTGTGAACGGAAGAAATACGTTAAAATTGCACGAAAGGGATAAATGAAAATTACGGCACACTGAAACGTGTGAGTTTCGAAAACCGTCAACACATAATTTCATAACTGGACGCGCCTAAGTTGAACACGCCATAACCTTTTAAGCTGTTCTCGAGTTCATAATTTTTTAACAAAAAAAGGAGTAGAATAATGAAAGCGCCCAAGAAATGCGATTCAGTACAAAATAGGTTTCAATTCACGCTGATGAGTATCTAAATGTTAACAATGTTCACCGCCAACGAAAAAGTACAGTACAGAATGCAAGAAAATCATATTAGATAATTTGATATGCGATGCAGCATCATCCATACCGGTAAAAAAAACTATGAAAAGAAACGAACATCAAAAAATACCGGAAGAAGACAATACCTTGTCGATACCACGGCCGTTGGAGATCGACAAGCACTCAAGATAAGAAGGGGGCCATACATGGATCTCAGTCCCTTTCAAGATGATCCGCCAACCTAACGATCCCGCCATCTTGTTTCCACACGTGGCAGTCATATTGTTTGTACCATCGGCCACCATTTTATTTCCACTCGCGGTCGCCATTACGTTTCTCGTTTTGGCAGTCGACTCAATCTTACTATCGTCCACTGATACTTTTCCTCTACTCTCAATATACACTGTCGACAGTTGCAAGCATCGATAGATGTCATCTAAACACCTGGAGATGTTTACATCCTCTGTCATGCTCTACAGAAACAGAAAAAAAGAATAATTTTTAAATAACATACCCACTTCAAAATTGTATCATCAGAAAATTTTATCGAGATAGCATACAAAAATGCTAATCCCAGTCGAGTTCGCCAGTCACACTCACAGTAAGTACACGATAAGGTACGTACATACACGTGTACATACACATATCAATGCCCACTCAAAAAACATTCCGGATAAAATAGAATGAAAACATTTCCTTTCATAGCAATTAGACGTGGAGTAAACACACGAACAGGTAAAATCACACGAAGTTGTTTGCAAAAATTTTACACTAGTCAAATTTCAGCTGAAAATACAGTGCTTTTAAGTCAAGCTTCAAAATGAAGATAAATTTTAAAAAGTCAATCTAAGAACTATACTGCAGGCAACGCTATGAAAACAAGCATCCCATGCAGTTATTCGGACTTGTTTATACCGTTTTTTCACAAAGTACATTCATATCCTCGTATAAAACAGCATTAGTGACAAACTATACGCGTCTACCGAGCGCACAGATGTTAAGCTGTGAAGAGGTCATGGCACATACCTGACGCGGCACACATTTAAACACATGCACACACACAAACACATCTCTGTTGTACACAGAACAAATAGGGACATAGAAAGTTAACTGCACGCCTACTGAGTCGACACTAGCAGTTATACCAACCAGCACGTACATATAAAATACATCAATACTTTAATGGAAATCACAACACAATGACAGTAGCACAAAACCTTCACTTGAGAGAGCAGCGACAACACCGTCACAGGGTACTGTTACACTCGGGTCCCGCATGGAGCGCTTGATCGGATCCCACAAACCGCTCTACAGATCGGACCCCGCAAACCGCTCTACAGTCGTCCATACACAATTAATACTTCACAACGGAATCAACGTGCAACGAACATCAAATTACACGGACAATATCTGTGTCGTACGAAACAAATCTAGAGCTCGTTTTAAGGAACAAACAAAAATACAGAGCGGTTGTTTTCTGGAAGCGACCAAGTGCTGCGTGCGGTGGACGACTGCATTACAAACGAGCATCTAGCACCCCAGTCCTTGCAGGCCCAAATGCGACGGCACGCACGTAATGAACAAACAAGAGTGCGACACTACCGAGAGAGGCAGTACTCCAGAGGCTCATGTGAACACAGCGCACAGCGCACCAGTCGACTAAGCCACTGGGAACAGCACAAGTGTACATATGCAAAGAGCTGCGCACCTGCACACAAGTGCGCCGCTACGACACAAGAGTGATGCAATAGTGGTGGTGCAAGACTGCAGCACCAATTATCCCCTCAGTAACAATAGGACAATTCTGCAGCTCGTACTTAGTGCCGCACAATGGCTGCAGATGGGCAAGGACGGATATTAAGCTGATACCAACAGGGAGATGGAATTACGATGAAAGTGTAATATCACGCAAATTGCATTAGTACGAGTACAAGGGCGTGAATAGACACTTTTTTTCTTTCATTCCAGTATAATTGGAGTTGATTATGATTGACGCGATGGCGATAGCAAGTGATTGCAGCCAATGGGCAAAGCAATTGAAAGTGAGTGAAAGTGAAACAATGAAACGCATCTGTGACCTACTATTTTTTACAATTCATTTTAAATTTTGCTACGCTAACCAATTTTGCACATTAGTTGGGACCCACAATGAGTCTTACAAACTACGCAGCATTCTATTATCAGTGTTACCTTTTCCCATTAAAGATTTTTCTTGCATCTCCATTAACCGCGAATGTGCAATCTTTATTACTATTTTACACATATTTTCATACTTAAGAAATCTATTCACCTTGCTTGTTTCACAGTTCACACTCCTGTAATATACCACAACCAAAACACGAATGCAATAGTATTTGAAATTTCTCCATTCTATCTATGAGAAATTACAGATAGAATACGGGAAATTCCTCTAACAAAATTCAGGCGCCTAATGGGATACACCCAAACACCCCGAAAAGCATGAAGAGACCACCTCGGCGCATGATGTCATCGGTCAAGCGATCTTTGATCCGTGACATTTCACGGCCTAAAAGCATACGATGAAGGCACAAAGCAACTCCAGTCTCCCATTTCTGACGAAGGTCAAGGACAGGCGGAAACGCTGGCGCGCCGCTGGACAAGCGGCAGCTCCAACAGCTATGTAGGTACACTACTATGAGTCCCAGCGAACAGTGTGGTGGCCCTCTGGTGGAAGGCACTAGACAGGGTGATTGTGGTGAGCTTCTCAGAGCAGAACTGCAAGATTCATTGAATTCGTTATTTGAGAACGGTTGGTTTAACACGGCGTACATTTCTGTTGATATAGTTCCGATACTTTTAAATTTGAATGGTATCTTTTTTAACTTGGGGGTGTTGACAAATTTTATCGGACGATGAAAGAAACATTTATCTGAACATTAGAAGGATTTCGAAGACGTCATCTGAACAAGGGACCATGAACAAGAAGTTTGTAAACAGGGATGACAAAAACACATCACAAATACGAACAAGCTGCACACATCACACAAACACACACAAGCTGCACCTCACACAAACACACACACAAGCTGCACCTCACACACACACACACAAGCTGCACACATCACACAAACACACAAGCTGCACACATCACACAAACACACAAGCCGCACATCACACAAACACACACATGCTGCACATCACATAAACACACAAGCTGCATGCATCACACAAACACATACAACACAAGGATGTGTCCCACTGGTAATGACCCGAGGAAGACATCACTGAGATCCAAAGTAGTCCCCAAAATCAATCCTGTCAACTTCATGGTGTCCGTCGTGATATTCGAAGACAAAGCAAAACTGAAAGAATAAGAAGATACAAATAACAAAGACGGCATTCATGGTGAATTTCCTTAGATAATACAAAACAATACACTCATAATTCAACACATTTCTCACGGCGAAGCTATTTTTCTAGACGTAAAATAACTCAATGGTGGGTACAGAACAGAAAATTTGTCAAGCCTGCGATGCCGAGCTGTATTGCATTTTATTTTGTTTCTTACATGAGCGAGGGTAATAAAATGAATTTACAAAAATCGCATGAATAATGTAAAAAGGTAAATATGATACGCAAATCTTCTCATATAATTTTTCGGCAGTTGAGAAGGTACCATTCAAACACTAAAAATATTCGGCTGTCCCCCATGGCATGCACTTTGTCCCCCATTGCATGCACTCTGTCCCTCATTGCATGCACTCTGTCCTCCATTGCATGCGCTGTCCCCCACTGCATGCACTGTCACCCACTGCATGCACTCTGTCCCCCATTGCATGCACTCTGAACCCCACAAAGTAATTAACCCCCAACGGAAATGCCTCATTTCCTACACGACGTTCCTCCGTCTCACAGGCTGTCACATCTCGCAACGCACGCGGCGCTCCGCGCAACGCGCGTCATCCCCTGCAGACGCAGCAATTCAATGCGCCATTTGGCCCTTTAACCCTTCAAGTTTTGAATACGCACAGAAAGTGAGCTCCAGCACAGAAAGTGAACGTCTAACTTGAAGTATCTAAGTTTCACATGATCGATTTTGATGAGTAGTGTGTACAGTTAGCGTAATAAGCACACAAACAGTACTTCCTAGCCTGGTGTTCCATTAGTGTCGTAATAGTTTTCTGGGTGAGAAGACGTAAATAATTTTAAAATAACGAAGAAAAAATTGAGCCTGGACTAAGGTGTCACTGGAGTACACTAAGGGTTAATTATATTTTCGTATAAATTAATTGTTCATAAAAATTTGCAAGCTCGAATGAGTTCTTTCTTTCACCCAAGACTATAATGCGCCTCGTTGTCCTGAGTTGAAGACACAACCAAAAGGATCACTTCTCGCCCCACGAACTGAAGAGACAGAAGCGATTGTGCACTCGAGTGAGAGTTAATAGAACATCATCCCTAATTAACTTCCGTGAGAACAAATAAAAATACGAAATAAAGTATCTGACAATAAAACTATCGTTTTATGAAGAGTTTCTCACTACCAGTCGAACTGAGTCTAAAATGGGAGGCTTGGGAGGAACTATGTAGACGGCGATAAAAAGTTAAGTGCCGGAAATAGAAGCGTGTTTTTCAGGAGGTCCAGAATCTCAGTGATAGTCCGACTCGTCCATTAAAAATAGTATCACCGTAGAGCATTCTTCAAAAAATTCTTTTTCTGTCCAAGAAAAATTCCTGTTCTGTGAAGAAAAATGTCCATTGTTACTCATCGACCTTGGTTTGTGCTTTGACAATAGTGTGTTTGTTTCATGCAGAAGAAAAACACGCGCATCGCAAGCCTGTCCAAGCCTTACGACAAACATGTGCATGGAAATTTGCCAGTAAAATTTCTCTCGACAGATCCAGAGACCAACTGAACAAGTTAAACTCGTTGGACAGCAGACAAAATTTCTATCGGTACACAACGCCAAACACAAAATTTGAGAAACAATTTTAAGGCGCAAGACAATTGCAAAGGCACGCGAAGAGTGTTTCATGACCCGTCAAGGCTTGAATGTGAATTGTTAATACATTCCCCGGAAGTACACTGTACGAGCTCATTGGGCATACTGAAAAACTTCTAACCCGTTTCTACAGTAATACAACATGCGAGTGACGAAGAGTAATCATGACAGCAAAAACGACGTATGGAGATAAATTCTTCCGAGACAACACAAATGTTAAAAATTCAATTTTGTACTATTTTTCAGAACAATCCAACCTCCAAATCCCGAGTTACGGCATTTACCAACTAAGAGTTGCCCAACGTCGCGGTCAGCAACGTGGTGTCGTGAGTGGCAGTTCCAACGCACGTTATAAATAAATAATGCAATTGTATTAGGCATTGAAACATGACTACAATGCACATAAGACCGCCGTAGAGCAAAGCGTCACCGTCCAGAGAATAAATTTGCTGTAACATTGAAAAGCGTACAAGCCAATAGAGCACAATGAATAGTGACCAACCGGCACATAACAAACAACGTCTCACGCGCAGCCTAACGGTCACGATGGGAAAACACAGCTTTCTGCAAAAATGCCTTGAGCCATTCATAAACATGGGAGTGCTGCAGCAGCACAATTCTTAGAGCAGACGAGATGAACAGAAATGAGGTCAGAACGTGGGGCGAGATTCCGGAAAAAATAATAAACAAACTCCACAAATAGTGTCAATTTTGTAACGACCGAATTATTTTTGGTCTAAGGTTCTAATTCATGTAGCTGTGTATGAAAGAGTGGCTGCACTCTTTTGAATCTATGCAATGAAATTGCATTTAGTTTCGTACAAAGAACAAGCAGCATCCTCGAGAACCGGAACCTTAAGATTCTTTTGGTCGAAAAGGGTTAATTTATCATTTATGAGAGAGAACATACATGATGTCCTTTTCGTTTTCCGGGGTTGAAACAGATTCAAATTTAACAACACAACAAGAGGACAAATTAAACAGCCACGTCCATCGACGGGAATCTCAGAACAACCTCCACACAGCAAAAAAAAAAATTGCACTCGCCGGAAGCCCCTTGCGCCACATGAACCTCAAAACAACCTTCGCACCGCCACATCGTCCAGTAGGAAGCAACAGGCACAGAGATACGGAGTACATGGTGATGACAAGACACCATTAACTTACCCACAATAGCCGGAAGAAAGCGACACGAATGTGTTGCGGTTTTCTTACCTAAAAAATTAATGCCTTAAAATCAGGAAAATAATCGAGGGCAAAAACACGTTAGCTTAAATTTTTTCTTTCAAGTTTGAGCAATAAATTTACTTTCTCTGTTTTACAGTTTGCCTACTGATGAAAAGCATTGTAGTGCTTGAAACGCTCCAGAAATAAGTTAATGTAAAAAAATTGGAATTAACGTGCTTTTCTTCGCGCTTACTTTGTGGATTTGAATCACACTACGTTCTCTGGACATAAATCTTGCACGTGAATGGATCATTTGATCGAAATGAGTACAGCATATCACATAACAGAAATTGCCATTTATTAAGTCTTCCCATTGTCATAAGAAATTATCATCCTAAGACACGTTAGCCATTTGGCTGTTGAATTAAAATGACGTCAGCACCAAAACACTCTCAAGGCGCACCTCGCTGCGGTGAGCAATGGTCACACTTGATCACGCACTGCAGGATGTGATTGTTTCGAACACAGAATGCATTTCATAAAAAGCTTACTAGATTACACAGCAATAATCCAAAGAGATTAGAAACATTGACAACAATCATATTGGCAAGAAAACATTGGCAAGAAACTTGACACTATTTTAACATAGAAATATTAATCCGTAATAATCCCAATAAAACAATTTAATTTTCATTCTAATTTCTGAGAAACAAATTAATAGATTTCAAACGAAATGCATTTGGAAATACCTGGTTGTTTGCACTCCCATGAGCAGGGGAATGCTTGACGTCAGGGTGCTTTCCAGCGCTTTCGTTGACTGGGCCCGGGATGTGGTTGGAATGAACGTTACCGACACGATCAAGGCTACGCGACTCTCTCGCGGTGCTCCAATAGTTGTGCGATCGTGCGGCGTATGTCCGCGCATCAGTGGTTCTCAAGTCTGGTGTTCTCTCGTAATTAGTGCCATCGCCGCATCTGAGCCTCGTACGGCATGTTGACGTCACCCAGTGCTTAGGGTCCTGCCATCGCGGATCCATAAGACCATAAAGTTCGTTGTGAATGGAAGTGGGGCCACGCCATTGCCGGTTCTGAACTGCAAGTCTCTCCTGACCACCGAAGTTTTTTGGCACGTCCGGACTGCACTGTCGGGGCATCGTCTCGAACTTACTTCCGACAATGACTTCTGAGTCTAGAGACCGTCTGTGATGATACCCCAGAGTTGCACTTGCTGCAGCATTGGGTTTGGATGAACGCGGAGTTGACAGGCGATCATGATCTGTGTTAATGCAGGAACGCCTCGGTTCATGCTCTTCCTCGTACTGCCGACCAAGGCGATGTGAGGGGTATGAATTAGTTAAACATTTCGAATTACGACTAGACTCTTCCAAACTTCTGGTAAATCTTTCAGAGTTGATTTGGCTTCGGTTTAGCGCAAGAGAAGGATTCCCAAAACTTTCAACTGACAGACCCGATTTGGAAGCTCCACACCGAGAATCAGTGGAACTATAGCCACTTTCGTGACTCGATGAATCTGGGTCAGGAGTTTGTGAGTGGGGAGAATTGTTATCCTCAACCACAGGATTCGAACCAACTACTTCACGACCATTGCTTTGATACGAGATTCTACTATTGTACAATCCAAAGCGGGAGGCAGGACTGCTGACTGAAAAGTGCTCAGAAGCGTCCCTATTTAAAAGAAAAGATACATCGTTTATAACTGGAGCGCGAGAGGGAACTCCAGGTGGATCTACTAGACACCCGTTGATTGATGGAGGGCTTCTCTGGTGCCCAGACGGCACGATCCTCCTGAAAGCGCTACCTTCAGATCGTTCTTCCCTCGCAGGGGACTGAGGAGGTTGTTTCAGAACCGAGGAAAATTCTCCTCGTTCTACCTTACTTCCGAGAACCATGGCGACTTGTTTAATTTTCTCCAGCTGTTTTTGTAAATTAGTCATTTCATCGCGGATCGTAATGGGTGACAATGAAATCGTGCGGTTACGAATAGGTTTCGCCGGGAGCGGAGGAGGAGACTCATCATCACGGGAGCTAGAAGGGTGGCCATCAGTGAACGGCTGGGGCCTTCGAAAAGGGACGTTCATGTACAGAGGCTCCGTGAGATCATCAAGAGATCGGGCAAGGCTGGGTATCGGCGAACTCGCTTCAAAAATGCGCTGGTCCACATCTTCCTGAAGGAGGTCGGAAAGCTCGTCTAGGCTCCGGCATGACCTCATCCGCGGGGTAGTCACGTGGGCTGGAAAAGCCCGGGCTGGAGTCATGCTGTGGGCGGCCTCGAGCTCAAGTCTAGCTGCTCGCCCTCCACCTCCACGTTTTCGTCTATCCAACCGTCTGGCTTGCCTCAATGCAGACCGCTCTTCAGAAAACTGTTCAATATAGCGACCGAGTCTAGATCGGCTATTTGACCTTAAATTGTCGACACCACTGGTGGACCCAGGGTACTGGCCATTTTTATTATCGCTATCAAGACTGGGATTAGCAGGATTGTGGAGTGATCCTTCGTTAATAGTTTTATTTTCAGATTTCTGTGCACAATTAGAAACGTTCGCGGAAATTCTGCGATCGTCCCACCGCGGTCCAATAGAACCCCTCGACGAAAGAGAGGATTGAGGAGGGGAATACCCTTGGGACTGCATTACAGGCCTGGCGATATGGGAAGCGTGGGGCGGGGGAGAACATTCAGGCAAACGCATATCAATGCGTTCATCGTTTACTCGGCAACGCGGATCCCTATCCACCAAACTATTTTGAGAACATCCTGCCTGTGGGTTTGGACGTTGGTGCCTACTATGAGAGGAATCGAAACCCAAACGCTCGACCTTCTCCATTGTTCTTGAACTTTCATGAAAATGTCTACCACTGGGCGTGATGGGAAGGGCATTATCCTGCTTCAAATGAGAAGTTTGGCTTCTACATGAATCGAGTTTGAAATTCGAAGCTTGGCTTCCTCCAGGATGGTTATGAGCTGTGTAGTGCAGCTGTCCTGAGAGTTTGCTAGTGGGCAGCAGCAGGGGTTTACCGGTGCGAAGGATAGGACCCTGAGGGTGGTTGGTTTCTTTTGGGCAGTCCTTGGTGCTGGGGTCTGCTGAGCGAGGCGGGGAACATTCGTATAGCTGTCGGGGGGCTTTCAGATGGCATTCAGGACTGTTCCTCCTTAGGAAGAGGTTCACATCTTTTTCATACTCGTCCACATTGCTGGAATCTCTATCAAGATCGTTACTAATAGAGTTGCGATCATTATTCTTATTGTTAGGGCTGTCACTGGACGGGAGCAGGTCAAACTGGCACTTGAGGTCCCGACTGGCCTCGTCCGTCAGTGAATACGGAGGTGGCTCGCCCAAGCTTTTGATTCGCAGAGGCGGAGCATGGAATGCGCTCGAAGGGCCGTGATTGAGAGCAGCCCGGGCTTTTTTAGCGAGGCTCAAATCCGAGGGGAAGAAGAAGGGGCGCGATGAGGGGACGTCCCCCCGGGGAGGGGAATATGGAGGCGGGGGTTCCGAAGAAGGGGGAGGCGGGTTCACCAACATGGCGCCCCACTTACGGGCACTCCCTAAGCTCGGCATGTGCACCATCCCGGCGGCTTAGTTAAAATAGTTCACTCAGTAGCATGACAAGGTGTCTGGAAATGTGTATTTTCACCGTTTACGTCTTCAAAACTTTACTGCATCGCATTGTTTGGGAAATCGTTCAGTGCTCACACGAATGCGCCCTTTGAATTACTGCAAGATAATACAAGTACTTTGTACTCCTTTTCAATTCCCGTGGTAGTAGGTAAAAATAAATATTACTATTACCACATTTTGGTGTCCCACAAATATCGTTTCTCGATTCTGATGTTTCCGAAGCAACTTCTTACCAGGATGCACAAACGTACGTTTTAAGTATTTGCCCAGATAAAAGCTTCAATAATAGCTTTTCAATGATACAATTTTTCGGGTCTCGTTTCACTTTCAAACTAGAATTTAACTCTCACAAATTTCATAACACATAGTTTTCGCAAGTTCGTTTTGACACAGCGGTGAATTGAGTGCACAGAAATTTGTCAAATTCTTATCACCATTATTAAATTCTAATTCTTCAATTGCACACGCTATGTATCGATCTTTGGCTTATTTTCGATAAATTAAATTTATCACACATTTTATTGAATAATTTTCAAGTCGTAACCACTCAAGAATATATTATTTGCACTGCACGCAAAATTGTTGCTTTAGACTCGAATACACGGCTGGGCGGGCTCGCGTAGGATTTCAGCACGATACCAGAAAGGCTTCTCTGAGCGCTAAGACGTCTCTCACACCTCCTCTCACGACGACCAGGCAGCTACTGAGCGTGAGCAGTCAATAGACGAGCACGTCTGAGCGTGATGTCTCTCTTGAGCACGGTGCGGGTTGATCACTTCTTGAGCAGCCACCAACTCTCTTTGTATTTCGTGAATTACCTATCGCTCACAATGTTATCAAAATTACGACAAATTCATCTATACGTCACAAGAAGGTTATTTTGTAATCTGTTGTATTCATGCACCGTAATGCCTCAAGATTGGGTTTGTCATATTTCTTCAAGAAATTCCAGCCACCAAGGACGGATGTGACGCCTGAGTTGGCAACACCGCGGCCAGGGAGCTACAAGAACTTTTTACCTGTTCCTGGTGATCATACGAATTAGCATGATTTTCACTGCCTTAAACTTGAGCGTCATTGGATAAATTCTTGCTCAACTGCCAGCAATATGTATATGGGAAAAAGTAAATAATTGCATTGAAAGTATTAAAATGAATCAATCATGTTATAAGTACATTCATATTGAACTTGGCGAAGGGACATACCTTATGATCTACACGTGGGAAACGATTCGTGGATTAGTACCAGACTTCGAAAACGAGACTATAAGGTGTCAAAGCAGCACATTTGTTTCGGCAAGATGTGTGTTGTGGCGACGTTCAATGCGAGGGCAGCTGGCAGCGTTCAGACTAGACATGAACAATCCTTCGCTGTGATGGGACCCAGACCCTTCAACGCTCTTCTAAAAAATCTGAGAGTTCGATGGTTCCCTGGACGTCTTCAAGACGAAGCTCGATAACTTTATACAAACTATTCCCGATATGCCTCCCTTGCCTCACAATTCGGCAGAGGGGAACTATCATTTAACAGCTCGCAGATTTGTGAAGGCACAGCATGCACAGAAAGCGGCGGCACCTTAGTGTAGCCTAAGCGCGACGGCCGAAACATTTCTAAGCACAAAATAAGTAATTATGAAATTCAATGCTCTGAGAAATATCACACAGTCGTCGCTTTCGGTAGTCAAGACACAAACAGCGCGGGTATTCAAGACAGCCTACGTTTACAGTAACCAATACCAACAGCGCAGGTATTGAAAACAGCCTACGGTTACAGTAACCAATACCAACAGTGCGGGTATTCAAAACAGCCTACGTTTACAGTAACCAATACCAACAGTGCGGGTATTCAAAACAGCCTACGTTTACAACAACCAACACCAACAAACTTCCCCAAGAAAGTCAGACGCAAGAAAAATATTAAACGCACTCGCTCCGGTCCAAATTTCGAGCCAGATCACGCACACGCGTCTAAAGTACAAACGAGCAAATGCAGCACAAAATGCACCCATAAAAATAGCACGTAAAACAAATACAACATAGTAGTCAACCTGACGCATCCCATCTTCCTTGTGTTCTAACAACTTTCCGCAAAATTCAAGTGAGTGCTAGGACCAACTTAGTTACTGGCATCGTATCAAACGTAGTAGTTCTGAACCTTTTATGGCCATGCTCTGCCTAATCTCCTCTAAAATCCTGGTAAACTGACGAGGACAAGCACGGTAATGTATAACCGTCTGAATGTAATTCAGGAGTCTCGCTGCGAATCAATTCCTTGAGGCGGGCCAAGTCCCAAGATAAGCGCTATAGTGAAGTGTGTTTTTCATCTCGTGTTCAATACAACGTAGCTGGACGTCCATACGAGTCGCTGGGTTGTTCTTTTTCTGCTACGTTGGAGCGGCAGCTATGATATGATATATAAAATCTATAGGCCACGAAATGCAGTCAAGACTATGAAAACAGTTTCAAAATTCTCCGAATTGGATAGGTATTCAGCCGCTTGCAACAGGTTAAATATCAACCGCACAACAACCATATGGACCGACAATTCTGATTCTCAATCACAATTGTTCTGCGTTCTGTCAAAATTGGTTGGCCACAACGCAGTGACACACCAACAATTCAGACTTCTTGGAAACAGTTTTAACACTCCGTCCCAGGCTAAACTGCAGCCACACATCATCATCACAATTGTATACCGCGCCTCCATACTATCCCATCCAACGATACAAAACTTGGAATTGCACGTATTGAAATAGAAGTATCACCACGCCAGTTATTCTAGACTATATTCAGTTTTCACTGATATTTCAAGTTGAATAATATTACTTTTTCGTACTCGATATCGTGATTACGGGAAACGAATCGAACTTGTGTTTGGCGAAACAAAAAACCCCTGCGAAATAGCACACTGAGAACTACAAAATACCAAAGTGAAGAAATGCCAACAAAATGAAGCGCAAAATCGCTGCAGTTACCAACCGCAAGCGAGGCGATCAGGACAGCTGCCAAGCGGCCTAATCTCACGCAACTTTCTTTCTTCCGGGAGGGAGGGGGGTGGTGTCGGGGAGGTACTGAAAGATTGAATAGGAGCGAGAAAGAATGGGCAAGAGTGAATAGGAGGGACGGAGGGTAGAGGAGGGGTATAAGAAAGGACCAAAAAACGGCAGGTACATTCAGGACAGCACCTGTCCCGTCGTCAGCCGTTCGTTTCGAACCGTGCAGCCATTACCGTCAAAACTGACGCACTACTCGTCAGAAATAAACAGCGCGCGCTTTTATATCCAAACTGCTATCGTATATTTGAAGGATTTTTCGATACCTGCATTAAACAATTATCAACGGTTGATACAATTTCACAGCCTCCACTTCCACTACATTAATCATAGTTATGTTTCACATCCTTTACCCCAGATATTTATGGTATTACAGTACTTTTCGCGTTTTATTTACATTTTTTGATCGAGAAAGCATAGAGCTCTACGAGAGCGAGCGAAGTCATACGTCAAAATTAGGTTTCGACCAAGAACGAACATTCCCCTTACCTGAACTAAGTGAACTAAGTCGAGCAGAAATTTAAATCAACAAATCATACCTCACCAATCTTCAAGTTACATGAGTTGACTTCAAATAAATTGAACAGTTAATCTCGACCTGAATTTTTTTTATTCTACTTTATAATAAGCAGCGTTCATATACATATTTGTTTTAGGCGTAAATTTTAGGTATGAATAATCTGCCCCGATTCTGAAAATTCCGATTTCTGAATTTTTCGTAGTTCATTAATACATAGCAATAGTATACATATAGCGCACAAGCATTTATTTGCACGCAGCTATTCATTCACGCACTGAAGGAAGAAGATAGGAGAACATTCAATGATCCAAATTTTCGGGTCCGCATTCGTAATCAGCGAGACTGTCAGAGAAGGCAGTCCGTATCAGTGATACAGAAAACGACATCATTCCACGTGAGATTTACAGTCAATTTTGACAGCATAAGGAAGCTAGTTTAACAATTTACAAACATAAGACTGAATTACTAATAATAAGTAAAACTAATAAACAAAATTTGCAGCCTTTATTGGGAAAATTCCGACTAGAACATTTGATCTTCTGACAACGTTCATGAGAGTGGATGTGCACCGAGTGGGTGTCCCACGGTCCCGTTTCCGGCCCGGAACCGCAGCATATTTCGGGACAAATGGTCCCGCTCCGCCAACTAACGAAGCGATTCATTAACACGGTACCGGAGAAAATTAACGAATAATGAAGTCATAAAATTAAAGAACGGCATTAAAAAAAGGAATTACGGGGTATTCTCACGGGACGTGATGAAAAAAATATGTATGTGAAGTAAATGACAAATTTGCTGGATAAAATATTTCCTTCACGATGAAAGAGATGAGCCTCACACGTACCGCGTTCGTGAATCAATCAATTGAGAGGGTGTAATTAGTACATCGGTTCCACCTTTAGAAAATAGGACAAAAAAGAATACAAAAAAAGAGAACAAAAAGGGACAAAACATAAGGCCAGAACTGGGAAACTGAAAATCTTCCTAACCATGCCAACGCTTTCTGATGCTCAAGTCTCTATTATGGAACTTTAACAGTTCTCTAAATTAACTACAACCGAGTTAATCGAAATTGAAACACACGTTTTGTCGCATATACCCTTGATACTCATGAATCACGAAGAAGAGAAAGTGAAAACTTAGTAAATAGAACATGAGCACCTTCTGTTTCCTTCAAAAGCTCCAAAACAGGCACCAGGAGGGCAACGTTGCCAACTAACGAAGGCATGCACAGACCAACGAGCAGTTCCCGTCGCCTCACACGGCTGGAGAAAAAGGAGAATTTGGAGGTCTCCGGGCAGCTCTCAGAAAAGAACAGACGTGGTCAGGTGACCCATTTCGTTCTTAGAGTCTCCCAAGCTCATGTCCAGAAAATATACAATTTTGATGAACCATTTACCCCCCTGAAAGAGCCGGCATTTGACTTTTGGATAGCGTCAAACTAGAAACAAATAATTCCAGGTAATTGTAAGTGACCACTAATGGCAAATTTAAACAAATAACATTTTCTCTGCACAAGTTAAATAATTTCTACACCGACGAAGAAACGCACGAAGAGTGTTGTTTAATGGCTCTAACTCTTAAAACAAAAGTAGTGGTGACTAACACTGGAGTTCTAACAGCACGAGCGATTTTTCCACGGAAAACCACTCCAGCGCCCGGAGTGAATATAGGCGCGAAGTGCTCATCTTCAGGTGCCGACTGAGGAATCTCGCCACAGCGACCGTGTTCCTAAAAAATTGAGCTGATGTCCAGTTTCTACATATAATTTAGAGATATTGAAGTGTAGCTTTTAAACGCACATGTTTCTGGCCCATAATTATGAAAAAAAATAATCCCCACACACTGCAGGTACACAAGAAAAGTTCGATGTATTTGAACTCTCCAAAATTTGATGTATGCATATTTCTAGAATGTAAGACCGGGATAATAGACTAAATCGATTGCATTTTATGACTGCATGCGTGAGTCTCTCCAATGTTGTACAGGGCATTGATAGAAACAACCATTAAATACATCAATAACATTTCGGTAAGCAAAATCTAATTTCGTAAACTCACATCGTTGAACCCACTCATTAGGGATCACTCCAAAGAAATCGTGTAGCGACCCCAGGGTTTGGGGAATTAATTTAACCCTTCACCGTCTCCACTCTCTGTGGGGATTTCGAAATCCACTGCCGTAAGGATGCCGCTAGTTTTTCGTAAAAAGCTACATGCAAAATAATTTTGGCGATAAAAGGTATATGATTAAAACCGCAATTCACCATACGTTCCACTCGTACAACCGCAACAAACTCGTAGCGGTGGGAAGGCAGAACGGTGGAGCACCGCCACGGCTAGGTAGGTGATGACAAATTCAGTAAAGTAGGCGGCGAAGTGCAATTGAAGTTTGAATGAACGTGCCCCAATTCCTGTGGTAAATGAACATGAAAAAACGACGCAAAAGTCTTATTGCAAATGACATTTCCTGAATACAAAATCTTGCACCATACATTGAAAAACACATTTAAACCCAATAACGCCGACAGCAACGATTTCGTGACGATTGAAATAGCAGTTCTTTGCGTTGAAAATTCCGTTAAGTTGAAGCGAATGCCGAGTGTAACGATTTCGTTATGTTCCCCTGTTTTAGCTACAGATGCATGCGTCTTCGTACACAGGAAACAGTAGCTATATTTTTCATTTTAGTCACATCATAATTCCGGCGTAAAGGCCAAACAAAGACCGCACAGACCGCATCTCCGGTATCCGTGCTACAGCGTTACGGGAAGATCTCAGCCGATAGTGGGCGGGGTCAGCGTCCCCGTGTTGCCTCCTTATCGGAGCATGAGAAGGAGCACTCCGTGAGTCGATCTCCGAGGCTTGTCATTCACCTCAAAACTCACTCTACATACACCAGGGTTTCCTAGCCTTGGGAGATGGCATTTCACAGGATGCGAGAAGTACATGAAATATTCAAATAATGAACAAATATCTTCCGTCATTGAACGGAATTACCCTAAATTAAATCCCCTCCCCTTCCCCATTCTGAAGAAGGTATAAATTTGTAGGAGTTAAATGATGGAAGAAATTTGGTCCTTACGTATTATCGGGAGGACTTTTGATTT
>VOMN01135243.1:0-22832 GCA_014899125.1 Orchestia grillus | reverse complement strand
TGAATATGATTTCTCATCAACGGAGGCTTTGCGACTGGTTTCACGGGGCTTGCTGTATTCCTGATACCGAGTACTTTTAAACACATTAGATTCCCCAATGCGATTCAAAAATTCTTGACTGGTAAGTCCAGGGTTTTTCGTAGCCTCTCGTTTGATTCGCAACATGGAACGCCGTGAAATAACCCCAGAATTTTTTTTGTCTGCCCTGTGGCGCACTTGCGTAGTACCGGCGGCGAACTTCTTTACTGTTGGGTGACACCTTCCTATAATTTTGGAGATTTCTAGTGTTGTTTTATCTTTAGAGGGCTCTGAGGTAATAACTTTCTTTTCAGTATCACTTTAACTGCTTTTACGATCCATCTTCTTAAAAATTATTCATACCTTTCTATTAATTTGGCCCGCTCGATTCACTGCGAAAACAACAAAAATGGCGCCAGTTTGTTTCCATCGTGGAAATCAGTCCGAAAATTTCACTGATGGCCTAAGTTATTAGTGCCGACGTTGTGTGAAAATTTTAAATGGATTGAATTTACAGGTTTTAAAATATTATAAGCTGCAATCTCGAAAAATAATTTGATCTTCAGTGTATTGCATAAAAACTCAAGTTCAACACAAATATACAATTTCAATTAATAAACATGACTCCAATGCTAAATATTGCTACGCGCGCAACGGTAGATAAGTCAAATATGACGTTACAAAGATATATGGCGCAATTATTACAGTCATAACACGAGTGTATACAGTTTCAGTAGCAAACTGGCAACAGATCCTCAGAAAAGCGCACCATTCTCACTCTTCTACAGCTTCAAGAAAGCAGAGTTCAGGTGTCTACCGCCTAAAGCAGTGCGACAGTGACTCATCGGTGGTCATAACGGGAGACTCTGCCACCAACGATTGAAATTCAGGACTTAATGTTCCCGTCATAACAAGGTTGCCCTATTCGGCGCGGCAACTGGGAGGCCACAAGTTCGTCGCACACTAAATAAAGGAAATCCAAAAGTTTTAGCCCTAGGTGGCCCTCTTCTACACATTGTCGTTCGTTCAGTGTTTCCTAAACTGTGTGTTTAAAATCCTGAGGGTAGAGCGCAAGCTGGCCTAGCCTCAAGCCTGCGTCAGTAATGATTGTCATCACAAACCTTTTAAGACACAAGGTACACACAAGTCCCCATGTCGTCACACGATGATGGGCTTCAAGTTAACCTTCTTTGAGTTCTTTTTAATTCCAGTCACTCACTCTCCCGCCAAATTTCCTTCGTTAGGGGAGTTACGAAGAAGCTTAGCTAGACATCAAGTCGTAAAAGCTTGCACGTTCACCAGACATTTTATTGGGATAGCGTCGGTGGTTTAGCATTCCACCGAGCCTGGTCGCGCTGGCGATATGCGGATATCGCAACTGCCTCACTTCCATAAATGAACACTTAATACTTAACGGGTGCAGAAGCACTCGCTGCAAACCTGTAAGCCTGAGGCAAAGCTCAACTGTACAACGGATACGGCAGTCAAGTCAAGCAATTTTATTTGACGAAGGTGGTGTCTGAGTAGAGCGAGTCCGGCCTGCACACCTGCTTCTTTAACCTGGCTGTACAGCCGTCAATGAAATGTATCATTTATTTACACCCCAAAAATAGGAAGAGTTACATTCCTGCTGCATTGTATAAAATGAGTGTAGGAGTTTAAAGCTCTCTTGGAAGATATGTATATGGGACAAGTACTTCCAGTAACACGAGAGCGCGTATGGTAAGGTNACCGTGTGGCACAGTATACATTGCTCCTAGCCTCTTCAGATGCTCCCTACAATCCTGGGGTAATTCTTATATTTTGCGATGAGTAAATATGAACACTTGGAATGGCTAAAATTAGACTATCCCTATGGAACAATCAAATCAAAACTCAAGTCTTTTAAATAATGAACAAAATTTAGTTCAATAAGTTGAAGTAAAGCCTAAACTTTATATCTTACTAATACTGAATATCTTTTATAAAATTTTACTGAAACATTCTTCCTCGCAATATGAGCAATGCAATATTGATAGCTACCATAAACTTGAATATTCCAATAAATGTACGTACAAAGTGAGAGGAAAAATAATACAGAATTATACTTCTATATGCAACACTAAATCTTGAATAAATAACAGCAACAATTTTAAAGATAGAAAATGACACATGTTATGTCAATTTACGCTGAATAAGCGAAAAGCGCCACTCGAAGTCCGCAAAGAACGGGGGTAGCCGTACCGGAATTTTTGAAGGCGAGTTAAACATTAACAATCTACCGGCCAATCCTAAACTACCAACGGTCCTAATTTGTAGACAACCTTTATGTACTTACAACAATCGGAATCTCCCGACGACATTCATGATCTTGAAAAAAAAATTCTGATCTCCCGACAACAACCATAACTTGCGAGCAGGGCGGGGGGGACGCGCTTCATCAGTGAGGGACCACCAAAACAAAACCCTTACGTTCACCAGAAGAGACAGCTGCCACGCGCCCCGCAATTGCCCTTCCAGACAACGTTGCGCTTTGCTAAGTGTCAAGTTGATTAGGTTTTCCATTCCCTTAATTTATCGTCCATTAAATACGATGTCCTCCAACGAACAATCATACTTCGCATTTGCAGGAATTGAAATAATTAGATCTCGGTTACATCGAACATATAAAAACAAAAATACAAAGGGAGTGACACTTAGCAACGGTCCTACTTTGCACCGTGAATGCTCGAGTTCAAACACTACTGCTCACCTCTAAGGTAAGCATGCACCATGCGATGAGAAGGTAGCACTCAGAAAAAGACCCTATTTTAAGCATGAGACAAACGACACTATAAATCAGCGACCGAACTCTGCAGTTTTCTTAATACCGCAGTTATGACAGAAAACTAAATGTTCTGTAGCACTAACTACTTTATTTAAACCCTAAATAGACCAATGATACAATATTTCACCATTTTCAAAGGCTGCCACTAGGTTTTGGCTAGCTAGCTGCACTCTTGTGTCCAATATGCATAAAATTGTAATTTTTTTCATAAAAAGCTATTTGCAGTCTTAGAGCAAAATAATTTGGGCGATACATGGTAAAGATATCCACAGCATATCGTTTGGTATTCAAACAAGCTACAGCTACTTAGCAAGGGATGGCGTGGTCCAACTTACAAAAGTACTGCAAAAGCGTACCAATGCTGGGTAAATAAAATTTCTTCGTGACACTTGAAGATGATAGAGAATTAAAAAGCCGCATGTGAAGCATCTCCAGAGAACTTCAATGATTTCATAATGGTTAAAATTAAAAAAAAAGGCTAACTTAAGTCTTGCAACATTACTCAAGTTTTTAGTCACAAATGAGCAACCAGCCATGTCAATTCACTGCAAGCAAGCCAGCAAACAAGCTCAGGCTCTTTAGAAGCATTTCTTTTGAATTCAACTTCTAAGAGCAGGAGACACCATGAATCAATTTTCTTCTCAGATAGGCACATATCAGCCAGACTCAATCATTCTGAGTTGCTGGTGAGCCAACTAGGACAATGCCTTTAAATACAAAGGAATTTACTTCAATGAAATAAAATTTTAAGCAGTTGATTTGAAATCATAGAGCAAACCTCATCAGGGTTACTTGGGTTTGCTATCATCAAGAGAAGCCTTTCATATCCAGTATACATGAATTTGGTAGTGCAAATCCAATACCTGGTCATCTACTATACTGTTAGAAATGAGAAGAGCCAACAGGCATTCACAAGTCAATGAGATAAGATAAAATACTTGACATTCCATTGTGAAGCAATGAAGGCATACAGAATAATAATTCTCTTTACTTGTGCCTTTCAATAGTGGGTAAATTCTCCCCTAAAATCTGCTGTAGAGTCAGTATTGACTGTTACAATTCTTAGAATTAATAAACCATTGATAGATTCAATTGCAATTCTGCATAACTGAACACAGCCAGTTCGACCACTCAAAGCAATATCAAATATGATCACTTACACTTTACTTACAACAGAATTGGATACATCTTACCATACAATGGGACAGGTCCCACTACACAATAGCACATCACCTACCACAAAATGGGGCAGTGATGGTTGCCACTCTCATTCTTGGTGGTGGCATCACATACACCCTCCTGCTCCTGCTGAAGCATCATGCGCTGCACAAAGCCTGCCATTTCTTCATTCCTGTCCGTGGCACCAAGGCTAGAGGGACTTATAGGAGGCGGTGCAGGCATGGCAGCCGCACCTCTACAGGGAGCACTGGAGGGGACTTCTGCACCTCGGCACAGGGATGGGCAGATTGGCAATTTGGAAGGGATACTGCAGCTGCGTGACACTCTTGTTGATGCAGACGTCATGGCAGCAGCTCAAAACTTCACAACAAACAAACTGAACATGTTCAGCAAAGTCCAACATCAAACATCTTGGAGGTAATGAACTGTCTAATCCTAATCATTACATAAAGTATGAGAGGCAGTATATTCCACAGAATAAAAAATTAATGTCTATTAGCAAATTTGTTACTGATTGTTCCTCTTAAAAGGTAACCTTTTTATTACTATTAATTACTGACTTTCCATGAGTCTGAATCTTGATTCTAGAAGAAATGAGGACAAATACGAAAATTTAAAAATTCTACATCAATTTCAACCAATGAGTTTCTGTCAACAGTTTTTTAATAAATATCAATTTGAAATTTGAAAATAAGGTAGAACTAATTTTATGTTGACATCCAGTAAAACAAAGTATAAAAAATACAGTTCATATCAAATGGTTCCAAAATACACTTTGAGTACCATTCAAGTAAGCTGAAAAAAGAACTTTCATATCAGGAACTCACCTACTCAAACTAGGTAATCATGAGCATTACTGTCAAATTGATCTCAAGAAATAACTTCATACCACCAACAAATTCTCTCATTTTTAAACAAGCTTGTTTCTTGGTAACCAAGACATGTATTATGTTTAGAACTTGGGTCAACCAACAAACCCTAGAAAAAATGACAAAAATATTTCCCAAAGAAGCATAACAAAGAAAGAAGCAAATTTGTTTCCAGATTTCAATGCAAAATGAAGCCACCTATACACTTCAGTCAGGAATTAATTGGTAAAAATCCAGGTGAATGGCAAACACAAATGAAAAATGAAATTGAAAAACTAGTATTTAAAACAGATATCTAGTTGAGGATAGAGATTTGACTTCAATAATCTTCATGTCAAAGCATGAAAGATACTGACAGCATATTCATACATGGACCTTATCCAGTTTGTAGATCAATTTTTCAGTTCATTTTAGTGTAGTAACCAGTAAGATCCAATTGAAGCAGCGGAGGCACAAAACACGAGAGCACCGTCATGAAGGGACGTTCAGAACACCCACAATAACTTCTAGATAAGTGGCCTGCACTGCATACTGAAGACTGTAATGCCCCAGGTAGAGTAACATCTCCATGCTTTGAACAACTCCAAACACAAACACTTCCCAATCCAAAAATATTTGGCAACCAAATATTGTCATTCTAATACCAATGCAGTTTTGCCTCATACGCCAGCCTCCCAGTCTCACTTCCACTTTTCAAAATATGAAAAACCCAAAAGAACTAATTAAGTTTGATTCTAGAGGTGCCACTCTATATGGAGTTCCTCAAAGTTGAAATTTAGGTAGTGAAGTTCAATGATTTTATCATATTCTTGGTATAGCAAACAATCAAATTGATTTACAGAAACACGAACATAAATGTCAGAAAGAAAACTGTATTTTCTATTTTTTCAAAGATGATCCTGCCAAAGTCTAGGGAGAAACCTGTAATAGGTCAAAGACCATAGATTTTTGGTATTGTATATAGATAGGTGTTGGCTGTAGAGCTCAACTATCAGAAATTATGTACCTTTTGTAAAAAAAATGCCAAAAATCTTTGCAAGCTAGGGTAATTTGGGACACCTTGCCATAGCAATTCAGGGCACTTAACAAAATATGTTTAATAAGAAATTTTGTTCACTATTTGAGCTTATTTGTCTAAAAAACAACAAAAAGTCTATTATTGTTACATGTGATAAGTATTTATCAGCATTTGTGTGACACAAGACATGCCTTTAGATCAGGAGTGAACAAGCATGAGATGAATTTTACAATGATTTGTCTCATTTGCAAATTTTTGACACCACTGGACTCCACAACAGATGAGATTTTTCTCTATCAATCTATACATACTGTAGATAAAAAAAAGTATAAATACACAAGAGAGTTAAAATTTTTCTCATTTTCATCAATTCTAAATGTAGAAGGTCAGTTAAGGCATTAAATGTTTTCTATAGAATTTTCTTGCTTATTTATTTCATTATTTAGTATCCAGTTTTAATAAAGGCTATATAATGAATAGAACTTTCTATGTAGTTGGTCGTAGTATAGTAAATATTAAGTAATGTTTTTTTTAAATAAATATAACTGTATTTAAATATGCATCACCAATTTATGTATATGAAAAATTTGAGTGATTCTGGCATTGATTCTGACATGCATAAATTAAGTACAGATCAAAGCAATGCATTTGCACTACAGTAAACACAAGGTGATAACAAATGTAGGGTAGAAGAAAAATAAATGCTGCAGCACAGTGAAAACATTGTCCTTCTTTGCAAACAGAAACATATATTGCTTTATTGTATAAAAGGTTTTTTATCTTGAATTAGGGATGCACATACTGACATGTCGTCAAGATCTGAAAATCAGGTGAAACTCAAAATGATTGAAATTTTACCTCTTGAGAATCATACACCTGACCCTATGCCTATGCCAAAGTTGAAAAGTTAGCAGATTAAAACATTCTTCATATAAGAGTGGCAATTGGAATTAGAAAAATAAATTATGCTTTCATATATTCATGCTAATATAATTGAAAAATAGCAATAAATTTTATAGCAAGACCATAACAGACATTTGGTAATGTAAGAGATTGTTCTTCATCTTAATTTTATTAAACAAAATTGAATATCAGTTTACAATTATTTAAATTAACCAACTTTTATAATATTCTCATACCCTTAGTCTTAGATGATAAGAATACAAAAATCGTTTGCACTTTTCAAGCAGACTTCTATAAGTTCTATTCTAGACCAAATTCAGGAGCCTCATAAAAAATTAGCTTTCCCCCATTCACGATAAAATAAAATGATATTTCACATTATAATTATATCTTATTTGAAGAAAAAATAATATTTCTCTGATACCAGGTGATAATATACTTCAAAAGTTACATAAACTCTCAAGAAGACAACTGACAGAATCACTTCCAGATCCGTAGAATTAAAACAAATATTTCTGCAATTGCGGAAGAATACCATGTTGTAGTGTGTATTCTCAATATTTACATGACTGTAAAAAATATTTGCATTAACATTTTTTTTTCCGAAATAGTTTGTGTCTCAACAATCCGAAGTTTTTTTCAGAAACTCATTCATTCATAATTTTCAATAGTACTGCTCACGAACACTTGTTTCAGAACTCACGAAATCATCGAATATAAATGAAAAACGCATAATATGTCGTAAAACTACTACTGTCGGCTGCAGTTATATTCTAACTCTCAGAAGTACGTAAATTCTACCATGTAGCGTCATGAAAGCTATAAATAAATGCACATGACTGGAGATAAAAATTAACAAAATCAATAACACGCGGACTACATGAGTATACCGATTGAAGATGCAATTCACTACAATATTTCAATACATATCAAAAGATAAAAATGTTTCACATTATGTGCCAAGTAGCTTTCGTCGTTCATATTTCGTACCCATCGTTTAGTGGGGAAAATTCTTCTCAGTTAATTTTTTGCAACTTCGCGCCTTGAAAATATCGACATGCCTAAAGATGTATTTAAGAAAGAAAGAAAAATAGTTTATTCCAAACTTGGTCACATAAAAAGTATGTACCTTTTGGCTTCTCAGTTAGTAAAATTATAGCCTTAAAATTAAAACATGAAGGTCTCGATAGAACTTCCAAATTGGGATGTGCACGACTACAATCTGAATACGAACTCAAACTTAAGTTACGGGTTTTCAGAAGAATCAAATATAATAATCAAAGTAAGAGAGTTATTTATAATACATTCAAAGGAACATGCCACTAAAAAGGAATAAAGGACAACCGTTATGTTATAGACGTGACAGTGAAGACGTTATCTTATCACCCGGTGGCTTCTCATATCCTCCATCCTCGTCACAAAGAACTGAGTACTGAATAGTCCAGTCGAGTATTAACTGCTCCAGTTGAGTATTAACTGCTCCAGCTGAGTACTGACTTGTAGCATGCGGTAGCATTATATTATTAGCCAGTCAATTTTGAAGTTAAGTTACTGATAAAAGATCGTTAACGTAATTCTAAAAAATTCTCAAAATTAATTCACCATCAAGTGTTCAAAAAATTCAAACGTTGTTTTTGGACGGCATTCTACATTATAGGAACCATCTCACGCGATGGCCACATTCCACCTCTGCCGCCATTCTGGCGATTCATTCGATCAACTTCGTAATAGACGCAGCACTTGGTCCTTCGTATCTTCGTAATTCTTCTCGTCTCCTCGTCACAACTTCGAGCAAGCAGCCCCCCTCCCCCTACTGGCCTCCTTCGAAGTTCTCCTGGGCGTGCTCAAGAACTCTCATTTCCCGTGTCGAAGCCACCAATTAAATACCCACACACGAACTCAAGCTCCACACAATCACGCACTACGAAGAACACCATTCTTACGGGATCAGACCCGATTCTTCACGACGCAAATATACGAGTAAAGTGTTCGGCTAAAATCCCTGTGTTTTAATATCCATCCTCACCAAAAACGAACGTACACCTTTGAACCTCAACATTAAAGACTGGTCCTATTGAGTAGTGGCTAGTCAAGCTGAATACTGACTGGTCCAGCTGAGTACTGGTTAGTCTAGCTGAGTTAACAACAAAACATGGTCAGCATAGCTCATCAGCATCAAGGAACTCTTGTACAAGAGCAGCTTCTGTGTTTTATAGGCCTGGAACATCGTAAGATTGACAAATCGCACACCTTGAGAGGGCCAATAACGGGGGTCGAGGTCGAGCATCGATGTTGTATAATGCATGTGCCAGAGTATGTTTCCCTCAAAAATAGTGAAATGAACACTTATAAAAACAAAAAGATTACGAGTGCAATCTCATGAAAATATTTTGAAACACGCTTCAATTGGCAGCCTTTGCAGCAACTTTCGGTTTTAGACAAAATCAAGAGATTTCCCAATGATCTTCTCTTCAAAGAGGAGCGTAATTCCTGTTGCCAGAGTCGGATTTCTTTCGATTTTTCATTTACGAGGAAATTTTGTGGTGTGGCTGGAGCCCGCGATGTTGGGACACCGAGGCTGAGGTTTGCAGGGACCGGCTCTGCATTAATGAGCAGGGGCCGAGGGCGCTCTACCACTCACGTCAACTCGTTACGATTTTATCAACTGAACATTTGAAGCATGCGAGTACTCTTGAAGCTAGTGACTTCATTTTTATATTTCTGAAGTGAAACTCTGCTTACCGTGTAATAAATGAATAGGAATTTATACCTTTAACTTAAATTCTAACATTTGGGATATTGCTTGGATTATGTCATGTGTAATAACGAATGTGAAAAGAATTTAATCAATAGGCGAAATAAGAAACACCCGCTAATAAGAACCACAAACTCAGAGAAAGTGTATTTTTCTCAAAATAGTTAATAACGTCCCGCACGCTTTCTTCCTATCAAACTCTTTCCTACTCTATCCTTCACTGCTTTTTTCCTTCCTCTATCTCTCTCCCTCACAGGCACTGTGATGCCAGGAAACCGCCAGATTAGCGAAAGTTTATCGAGGCAAAATCCGGTGCGCGCTGAGGCGTTGTGCGACTGCTTTCAAGGGTAGAGTTTGCTTGTTTAATACAAGCAACGAACAACACGTATTTCTATACATTAATTAATGTATGTACATTTGCACTGCAAGAAAGTTTCGATTCGTTCCCTAAAAACCCCCGAACAAACACTTAAAGTGATTGAATTCTCGTAGTTCTCCTCAGAGCTTGTGAACGTAGGAGTTTATCTCATCCTCATAGAGCTGAGCACTTTCATGTGACAGATTAGTACTACAAAACTAGGCAAAAGCAGCAATGCAACATTTGGCAGTGGAAGTACTGTGAAATTTGGCAGAGACAGTACTACAAAATTTGATAGAGGAAGTATCACAACATTTGGAAAAGGCAGTATTGTAACATTGACAAAGGCAGAATTACAACATTTGGCAGTGGCATTGCTGTAACATTTTGTAGAAGCAGTGCTGCAACATTTGGCAGTGGCCAGCACTGTAGCAAAACGCTCACCGCTACAGTTGATTCTATTGCTTATACGAGACTGCTCATGCTACAGTGCTTTGAAATATTACCTGCGATATACCGACTACTAAAGCTTTTTTTGTTGATATGTAGTGATTTCTTTAAGCATTAGTTATTATTGATGTTTCTGGTAACGCGCGTGGAAGTTTATAAGATCAATGAGCTCCCTTTATACTTTGATTATTATATCCCGGATGGTGTAAAAAAAACATTTTAGCCCCGTCTGACTCCACATTTGCGACCGGTCGGCCTGACGCACGGCCAGCTCGCCTCACCAACCCAAACCATCACAACTGCCAGCCACGCGTCACATCAAACTCGTGTCCTCAGAGTGTTTTTCCTCTCATCGCAATTTAAAATGAGTTTTAAACAAATTATGTAGCAAATCTCGACATTTTTCGTTTATCAGCAAAGAAATCTTAGTTTTCTCTTCAGTGTACGATTCCAACAGTATCAGTAAACTATTTGAGTTAAATAAACGCAGACATGATGCAGAAAAATGGCACATTGGCCAGGCTGAGTTGAGAGTCGAAATGACCAGTCTCTATCGATCAAAGACGATTTAGGCAGCAAACAAGTAGCTCTGCAATCACTTGTATTCCATGCAGCCGTAAACATGTAGTTCCCCTCTATTGAAGGTAATCATCGGCTATATTGGCCGGCAATCTAGGAACATTCAAATATTAGTGTAGGATGTACGCTTCCATCGTTCAGCACTGTAGCAACAGAAAATTGGAAAGTTTAAATTCACTGTAAATGAACCAAGTTTGTCGATGCGCATAATTTTCTTCCTGAAACTAGAAAATAAGTTACTTATTTGCACCTCAGATACAATGAAATAAACGTAATTCATGAAAATTTTACACCATCTTTGCAACATTTCTCAATATCTGAACCGAAACGTAAATTTAATACATATATTTTCCAATGTACTTTAGTTGGCGAGGCCTCCTCGATATCTGTGGAGGAACTTTTAAGGATAAGAGCTGTTTATCAGATCGTGTACTTCCACATAACGGATAAAGGGGCCCTAAATCATGGCCACATTCTTGGCCGCGGAGATCAACAGCGAAGTGAACTGCAGGGCCGATCTCGGGCAGGTCGGCAATGCACTCGCCTGGACGTCCGCAACTGGAACACCGGGGGCGCAGGGAAACATGCGCATTATATGAGGAATAACGTCGAATTACCTGACCGTAATAGTCACTAATAAGCCGCCTGCATTGCCTCAACAACTGACAGGCAAAAAGTTCGATTGAGAGACTGCAGTCCACCGACAACACAGCGAAGTGAACCGTTAAGGAAAAAAATGACTTTGTGGTGCAACTTTCTTCAAACTTGCAAGACACAGTAAGACGTTATGTTAGTGGCATCATAATGCGAGACAGAGTCGCAAATCTGACAAGAACCTACAGTGTGACACAGAAAACGGTCGCGTCTAATCTCATAGATGGCTCAGCCAAACAGCTTAAATATGATGAACGCCCGCCCGAAAAAAAACGAAATTCGGGAACTTTGTAATATGAGAGGCTGAGGAATTGCACCAAAAATGGCGTCCATTCGGTAGGCGAGCAATGCATGCTCTATGATTACAAGTTTCTTGAAACCGTCCTATGCTATAATCAAAGTTTACTAAAAGAATGGTGTGAGGAACTTTGATGAAACATTGCCGGAGTTTTGTTAGTTTACTAAGCTAATAAAACCAAGTTAATGTTTCTTACAATTTCCCTCATAAGATGGATCGCGGGCGTCCTTTATTCTAGCAAGTTCAAATAATGGCGGAAAACTTCATTCTAACATAAAACAACGTTCATATACCTGAATAATCTCGAAAATTTACATCTAAATTGTAATTCTTATTAAAATAATACGCAGAAAAAAATCAATGATGCATAGTTTCGCTCTTCAGGACTCAAGCTTGATTCCAGATCATCGTCTTATCTTACTAACAATAAGAAAGCGATTGTTAGCGAGATTCGTCATCGAATTTTTGAAGACATCGGTATTTGTGTTCTTGTTTTACTCAGCTCTGTCATTTGATGGTGTGGCTGCCTGCTAACCTCATCAAGATAATAAAATCAGGAGGTAAAATTTACAGAATATGTAATCAAATAAATATTAGTAAGAAATATATAAACGGCAAAGCTTACATCAACAAATCCAGAGCAGTTTATTACATTAATGTTTTTTGCGTTTCCGTTTTCGTAATTGAAATAAAATTGCAACACCTTTCCGTGAATTAAGGGAAACCCCGAAGCAACTGCACTTTATTTCGTGGTATAGTCCAATATTTAGTCATCACGAGTAGTCATAGATGGAGGTTTACAGACCCGATACAAATTAAGACGTAAGGTCGAAACCAAATCAAATCGCTGAAAAGCAAACATGAAAATGAAAGCCTTGATTTGACTTTCTTGCTTTGTTTGAATGACTAACGTTTCCTTTCAAATTCAGGTGTCATGGACACTCGCGGTCATAAAAGGAAATTATTTTTAACAAATACAATTGTACAAAAACGTTCTTCAAGACGGGAATGCTCCACCGAAAGGGGCTTAGTCTTCGAATGTAAAATCCTAATATCCTGACGGTTGTGCAGATCACAACTAAAAGAATAGCTGGTCTCGCTCAGGGCGCACAGAATACCAGCGCTCTGCTGTACACGTGAGTCCTGCAGCGAGGGTCATACTGATATTGCGACAACACACACTCCCTTCGAATACGGCAACAAGACGGGAAAAATTTAGTGGGATGTTTGCTTGTTCAGAGAACGATTTCTGTGTGTGTTAAAAACCAATTTTTTCGCTTATTTTAAGTTTCGTCATTCTTGTTTCTTCAAGAAGGGAGAACTACTTGGTGCTCGTACGCAACTATCAGGAAATGGAGCACTCATTCAAGGTGATTTTCTGAGGCTGAAAATTTCACAAGATGGACTTTGTACGTACATGTGTTCTAGACAGTAAGCTCAAGCTACTCAGCAGACGATGACTGCAAAGGTGATAAGAAGAATCAATATAATAATCAGGGTAACTGACTAGGATGTCCGGAAATTATTCTCCAACACTACGTTTTGTTTATAATTATTCTTAAGGTCTATGTAGTTTTCCCTCCATAAAACAAGATAAAGACAAGGCAAGGCTTTTCAGATGTTCAGACTCAGTTCAAATCTAAGCTTTGCGGAGCCAACTCCGGCGTGTGAGTGCGAAGGATGCGTGTGTTTAGCAGCGGCGTTTCATCAGCTCGACAAGCACTTTACTGTCCAACCGAATTTACTTTTCCAAGGGAAGTACTCCCTGCGTACGTGAAAATGCCTTGACTAAGCCGATATTTGAACCCGGGTCCTCTCGGTTACGAGACCATCACGTGAGCAGTGCGCCATGGAGCTCACAAGCTATTGGTATCAAGCAATTTTATAGTACGGTGATCGACTTGCCGACAAGTTCTACTCTCGAACAGCTTCACTAACGCTCGGGTGACAAGATCCAAAGTTCTACTTCATTTTGCAAGCATGCCGCATACGCAGAGCACGCCTTCACAATACCGTGTATTGTTTAGGTTGTGTCCCGCAAGGCAGAGCCGGTCAAGTAAACTAGAAGGCCTGCACGCAGGAATGAAGGACGAGATAAGTTGTTAACCTGCGAGTGAGGAGAAGAAAGCTCAGCACCTGAGGTTTGCATTACGAATGCGTGGAGGCGCAAGTGGTGTTCAGCTAATTACGGCGCTGTGTTAACACGGCATCTCCGCTTCTCTAAACAATGAGTTTTATAGTCGAGTCAGATTTCTTTCGACGTTCGCACAAAGGAATTCCTTAGTTCGTTAATACATACCAAAAATCAAGACTTGTAAGACAGTCTGATAAAGGAGAAAACTGTTATTCTGAGAGCATCGAATCCGATGACGTTTCAAGAGCTTGAAGCAGAAGAGTGTAAGTTAATTCAATATTCTGTAAGAGCATAGTTGGAAAACAAACCTGTTACTTTACAGAATATATACGAAAAAGATCAACGTACTTGAGAGAAAGCTGTTCTCATGCAAGGAAGAAACCTAGGTACTGGTCTCAAGAGGCCCTCAAAGCAAGAGGTGGCAATTACCAAAGTTTTTTCGAAGAAATACAAGCAAGATGGCCTTAAACAACCGCTCTCAGTTATGAAAGACCCATAGAAAGGCTGTGCCGAGTTGGGCATTCCCGGCTGTCGGTGACTATCAGCAGTTCATTATTTTGCCGAAGATGAAGCGAAAATGTTGCTGTCCTGAGAGGAGGGGGGGGGTTCACGTGGGGCTATTTCTAGTGTGCCTGCGGGAATTGGACAATGGAGATACGTATCATAGCATCTAATAAACTCAGCCTAATTTGGAGACATTAACGTTGAAAGTCTCCGCGTTTTGAAAGTCAGATATGCAGTGCTGGGATAATTTTCTATGCTAGATAATGCGACGAATAGAAGGTAAAGTTCTCTTGAGGTCGAGTATAAATTGGATAGCGTTCACATGCAATAAAGCATCCAATTTTAGGGAAGGTGAAAGAGTTTTCTATGTCTAGTGTGCCAAATTTCTTAATTTTTTTTCCTGCATCGATTCAAAAAGCTCACTTCTATGTTCCTTCATTTATTGAGACCTCGGTCCATCTCCAACACTCATGACACGCGTACTTCACAATTCGAATCCACCGGAATTTGTTCAGTTGCGCTTCTATAATGTCCAGACTTTAACTATTAATAAACACAAATTTACTCCATTTGATTCCTATTCTCGGTAGCTATTTTTTCCTATGCACGTCCTCCTACATGCTTCCTTTAGTCAAACAAAGTTGTTTCTACACAACACTTCTCGAACAACTTATAAATGCCCCATTGTTTGTTCTTCGTCACTATGCTATCTCAGCCTCAAATTTTTGCGCCTCGCAGGCCCCTGGATAGGATTACAATTATGTCGACAAACTCTTTTAGCCGTTTATGTAAATTACCGCAGCTCGTGATGAACCCGCTAGATCTGTAACAATTACACGTTCATTTTCATGAACTGCTCAACAACTTTCGGAACAACTATCTGCTCTTAAAAAGTTTACGAAAAAAGCTCATGACATTAGACATGATGAGACATTTATAACTGTGTAGAAATTCGAGAATTTTCCCCCGCATTAGCTAGACACTGCACAAGATTTTGAATTGTGAAGCAAAATAAATTCGTTAAATTATAACACAAAGCTCATAATACAGTCAAACGTGAATAGCTTTTTTTAAAAATGGCTTAAACTTATGATTTTGAAATTGATTTATTACTTCATTAAAATTTTCAAATCGTTTTAGCGTGCTAAAGAAATCCATTCCTCCTTCTCGCACATATTCACTTCAAATTATCGTTGGCAATAACTTTCTTGGTTCGGCTAGAGCCCTTCCATTTACTGAATTATAGCCATAGTGTTTGTGTGCAAATTTATTCTTTAACTCTTCCAACCCTTAGCAAGTTTCTAAAACCAGGGATGCCGAGAAGATGATCGCAGGGTAAAAAACGAGTTTCACGATGGGCAGAGAAAGATGTAATTACGATGTGCGATTTTTTCTTGTTTCTTGCTTCTCACTTCAGTTTCTGAAGAGAGGCTCTGCTTCTGATATCATCGATGAAAATGGAGAGCTTTAATTGAGTTTATAAAATGAAAATATGTCTTCAAAGGATACCGTGGCTCTCGCTGTCGTACCTACGAGCTATCAATGGAACGTTCAAGTGGAGTGTTTTTGCCGTAATTGTGGTTTGTTGCGTCCGCTCAATTTCTTGAGAGGGGATTTTATGGAAAGTTAGTTTTTATGTCCTGCATTGCATGGAAAATCCCGGCTTTGTTCTAAAAAACACAGCGCCGCACATACCTGGATGTAGATACGATCGGGTCTGTGCGGTTTCTCTAATTTTGGGTCAGTATGACCCTATAATTACAGTCAAGACCTCGCACGTTTGCTTGAAATGAAGAGTTGGCAGTACCTTTATTCACTTTTTATGACGTGCACTGCGGCCGAGCGCTTTGTGCGAGCGAATTCCTCAGAAGTCACTATCGGCCATGGCTCGGCCTGTCGTCTGCCCTGCAACGCAGCATCTCATCTCATTGACCATTGGATCAATTCTCGCAAGAATTCAGGGTTCACATATTTCCTATTTTACTTAGCTTGAATCAACGTTCATCGGGTTAACCGATGTCGTAAACAAATGATTTCATTTTGTATGATTATCGTACGATTGGAATTTTAAAGCCTGATGGCCATAATAGGTCTGCCGAGATGATTGGCATCAAATTTATAGCGCAACGAGCACGAAAATCAGTTCTTAAATATTTTTACTTAAGGTTTGCGAAGTCTTATGAGTTGGAGTATCTAAAAATTTCGGCCTGGAAGACCTGAAGTTACCAAAGAGCAGATTGCCCACGCAATGGTCTGAGATGTAGTTTAGTTATCAATACGAGACCAAATCACTGCTCAGTCGTCTCATTAAAGAAAAATCGATTAGCATTAACTCAGAAACGTATGCAAAGGACTCACAGTCTCGATAAATCGTCTAAGTTTTTTACAGGTCCTTACGTTCCACTGCAAGTGATGGAAGAGGTTGGATCAGCCATCGAGTGAAGAACTAACATGTACTTTATTTTAATCAACCTCATCGTTCTTCATCCTCTCACTGAGCTCAGGAGTACGACGAGATCTTTATCTGCTAAATTAGCGAAGCTGTCATCAGTCACTCTCGCTGGCCGACCGTAGTGTCAGACAAACGACCTGATTTCAGGTGGGAACCGTTCGAGAGGAACAACCGGGTAACCAAGAGGAGGTCCGCAGTCCCGCAAGGTTCAAGTGCTCCGTGGATCCAGGAGGAAGTTTGAGACATTTTCTGGGCACGATCTCCTCCTGCCCAGCCACGTTCGGCATCGTGGCAGGCGGGCTGCTGCAGTCTTTGTTTGCGTGGACAGCTAGTTCTGGCTAGCGTCATGCATGAGTGAGTAATATGAAAATTTGTCCTAACGAATCTTGGTATTGCTGGGCAACATGCAACGAGTACAAACAGCACGGATTTCCAATAAGCGAAAGCAGATGCATTAAAAATAAACTAAGAATATTTTTCTTGGCTGTGTCCCGAAATTAGAGAACTCGAAGCGTGCAAGAAATTGTGATACGTTTGTGGTTATACTCCTGCGGCGAACCTAGCAAGGGACGTACCGAAATATTGAACACTTTTTCATCGGACTTACTTAATTGCTGTCTGTAACCGAGCCGCCATAGAGCATGTTTTCACAATGCTTTCAAAGCCGGGATTTTTGCCAGACTTTCAATAATTTTTGCTCCCACACGACGAAGAAGAATGCATTACATTTGCGCTTCATCTCGTGCCGCGAAACTGGCTCTCGTTGTGATACCTGCCTCCGAGTGATGACGTCACGTATCAAACCTGCCTGTGGGCCCTGACAGCATAATGACAGGGTGCGAGGGCATCAAATGATATGATAAATTGCCGTATAAATTTCGTTCTTCAACGGGCCGAATTAAAAGATGAAGCTCTCAAAGGCAGTCACAGAATCTTAGCGGTCAGATCTTGCATGTTAGAAAGAGATTTACTTGCAACACTTCTATCTGCCCTTTGATGAGCATCAATCATGTTTGATAGCGGGCTGGGAAATTGAACCGCGGGGGTAAAAATTACAAGTTCTTTAAACATTTCGTGTCTTCCTGAGCCTTGTAGAGGACGACGTCTGTCGAACGGCTCTCTGATTGACATCACCCATTGTTCCAGGATTATTTTTTTGAGTGCTGTCAAACTTGATCTAACTGAACTCATCCGTTTGCATGCTGGTGGAAATGATCTAACGGGAACGTTAGCAAGAAAACGAATTATAAATACTATCACAACTTTGCAGTAAGCATAACGAGTATTTAAGGTTCTTGTTTCATAAATCAGAATATGTATTCCATAATGGGTATTAGCTATCTCAATAATATATATCATAGCCCTATATTGCATGTGAAATTTCAATGTCGCCTTCATACAAACCCAAATTATAAACACATGATCACAATTCTGACTTAAGTTATTCATTTTCTTCAAGAATCAGTATGAACGAGGCCCATCTTGTATGGTTCATTTAACCTTTATTTATTCGAACGCGTTTTACTGTTGGGTTTTAAATGCCTTACAACTACTGGCGTGGTGGGGCATGAATTAAGAAGTTTTTAATTTTCTCTGCTATTGTTCGTTAAATTTTGACACTCGTAATACGAAGTAAAGCTGTGCTGGAGGGGGAGGGGGGGACTTCGATGACTTCATTACAGATTTCTGAACAAGTTTCTCCGAGCTCCGGTGAGATGAGTTCAGAAAGAACGTACGAGTTGTGGCACAATCTAACAGCCCAGCGCGTACCGAGCGCCGCCTCTCATTTTAGAAGCAAAATGTTGTGACTCTTTAGCAATTTCACACCTGCCTCCATGATATTTAGATTTACTGCCTTACAACTTTAGAAAATTCCCTGTTGAAACCTCAAGATCATCTTTTGCTACAATACTATTGAACATATACTGCCATAATATGAATGAACATTATCTGCCATAATACTTGGCATTTCCTTTAAAGGATTAACACTTTGCAATCGGCAGGAGTTCCTGTGCCATTCTTTAGTAAGATATATATTAAGCTCGTTGCAGTGAATATATGACAATTGATTATACGCTAAACGCACATGTGCTTCATTACATATGCAAAGCCATTCTATTGCCCGTGCTACTCAACCAAGCCAGATTCATTAATATTAATTTAATATTGATTTATTGATACTTGTAGAATTATTGGTGCAAAAAGTCAGTGTGCTGGATGAGTGTGCTTCTATGCATAATAACTGACGTCGTAAATTATGGTTGGTACTACTTTGGTATGTCTACGTAGCTAGTGTGAGCTATAAGTGTTACCGTAGGTAACACTTATAGCTCAAAGGATAGCGCGCTTGTATCATAGTCTGAATATACCGGGCACGACACTCCGGGCAAAGGGTTTTCCTTGGGGAAGGAAGGCAAATCATGATATGCCTAAAAAAGCAGCACGATAGCATGGCGTGGTGCAAAGATCTCGGCCTGACGTACGACGCCTGAATTCGAATCCACGAGACGTTTTACAAGCAAAAACTGCGACATCTGTACGAGCAAGTCTTAATTTTCGAGGCTTTACTCCTCATCGATAACGAAATTGTCCCGGTACATCGCCATCATGATCGTACGAAACTGGAGAGTTCTAAAATGAATTTATTTCCTGTTCACACAACTATCTACCTCACACGTTGAGCTCCCTTTCGATGCAGTTCCCGTCGTCCCGTGCCAGCATGGGAAAAATTTCAATAAATTCGCTTATCTTTCATTATAAAACATATTGCTGTAAACAATTTCTTTCAAAATTTATTAAAGAAAATTACTGCATCACTCAGCAGAAGCATTAAAGCTTGCAGGGAAAGAAACACACACAAGAATTCTCGAAATATAGAACTCCCAAGTTACATTTTCAGGGATAATTTGAAAACGACACTTATCCAGAAGTTCTCCAAATCATTCCTAAAGAATTCTCTATATTCCCATGTAATTCTGGCCTTGTTTCGTCTGTATTGAATAAAAATAAGCTAAAATGCTTCTTTGGGTCCATTCATGGCGATCACTCAGCAAGTTTTTACGTTTATATTCTGACTCCACACGTGAAACCAACAGCTGAACCACATTTTGACGTTTTATACCTACTTTTTTATCAGCTAGAGTGAAGAGAGAGAAAGCAGGCGTTCATTGAATTTAATGGCTTCATAAACGTCAGAACTCATTATTTGGGTCCTAGCAGACCGAGGAGCTCAAGAAGATATTTCTGAGACGTGAGGAAGTAATTTCCACTCGCCTGCCTCAGCTGAAGTCCAATCGTCGTCCAGCAACAGGTTATGCAACACTCCTGGTTTGGCCGTCTGACACAGCGTATTGTTAAGTAGACACACAACTTAGCAGCTGAAATGCTGGTCTAACGCAACACTGCTGGTCTGACGCAGTGTATGGTTTGTAGACACACAACTTAGAAGTCGAAATGCTCAGAAACCGTCACTTAAATTCATTTTGCAAATGATAGACAGAACGATGCTTGAAAATCAATGAACGTTTTTAGACTACAATTCCTAAGGATTATTTGTATATGCAACCCCATAGGTAACATTATTAGCCCAAAAAAGTCTCCATAAACGCAAATTCGCTGCCCCTCAGTCGCGTTCTAGAATGTTTGCACCGTTCAAATAAAGGACAATACAAAGGAAGCCTGTTCGTTATATGGGCTCCTCCTCGATCTTGAGGGACAATGTCCCTGTGTGCAACACGGTGTGCACAGCACACGGTGCACGCAGCATACGGTGTGCACAGCACACGGTGCACGCAGCATGCGGAGTACAGAGCACACGGTGCACGCAGCATGCGGTGTGCACAGCACACGGTGAACGCGGCATACGGTGTGCACAGCACACGGTGAACGTAGCATGCGGTGTACACAGAACATGTTGTGCGCAATGCATCGTAAGTTGAGATTAAATTTCAATCCAAACTTGTTCATAATTCTTATAAAAGTTAGGGAATCCTAGAAGTATGAAATTAGTAAATTAATCGTTCAAAGATTCAATGTAATGTTTTCGTCATTAGTTTAGTGAGAAACATGATGATTCAACACTTAACTACTGCATCCCGATTAAAAACCGTAGCTCAGAAGCAAAAATCACAGAAGAATTGAAATAAAGAGAGCCAAAATGAGTTGAAACGTCCGATTCAATGAAGCTGGGTTCTATTTCCATCTAAAGTTTCCCGCACCTCAGCTCGGTCTCACCTAATCTTCGAAATAAAAAAAGACTTTCACATCACTACTGAGGTGATGAACTTGTGAAAACAACTTGAAAAATCTGCTAAACTCAGAGGTTTGTGGTCGTGCTGCAGGTTAGACGGCGCCTGCAGCTTTGCACGGCCGGGGCCGCATTTTGATGCACGGAAAGATTAGTTGCCTTTAATGTGCGACTGAAGTTGCCTTTAATTTTCGGTTCTTGGCTGGAGAAATAAAATCAAGTTCAGAAAGCGGATCTTGAAGGCTCTGATAGCGAGGCAGGAAAGAGGCCACCCTCCACAGGCGAGTGGGGCCTGTGCAATGAGGCCGATAACAACGCTGGAAATTTCACAAACTGTGCCTTAATTCGAGCCCTGTACAAAGCGGCTTCCATAAAGAACTGAACGAGCTGGGCTGTTGCCCACTCGCTGGCTGGGGGAGCACAGGGTCGATTTGCATTCAGCCTCAACTCGAGAAAATCTTGAAGCAAAGTTTCACGTGTTTGACTCCTAATTTACATTGCATGTAATTAACTTCCGAAGTAATGCGAGCTAATATTCATGCCATCATATTAACCTCCGAAGTAACGCAAGCCAATAGTCTTACTATCTGATTAACTTTGGGAACATCGTGAATGCATGTCATCAAATTAACTTCGGGAGAGATGCAATTTAACTTTCATTATATCTAATTCAACTTGGAAGGTATGCAAACTAATATCCCTGACATGTAATTAACATTATGAATAATGGGAACTAACAGTCATTACGTCTAATTGGAATGGGAAATAACTAACGCGAATAGGAAAGCTCCTCAAGTGCTCCCGCTTTTGTTTGCCAGACGGTTGCCAGACCGTGTGAACTCGCTGCAGCGTCTAGAGGATGTTATATCACTCCTGACATTGCTATTTGTACTACTGTATGGGGTTCACATTTGTACTACTGCATGGGGTTCACATTTGGACTACTGCATGGGGTTCATAGAACTTTCCAAGCCTCTTTGTTACGAAATAATTTTGGTCGGGTGCACATTGGAACCGTTAGTTTCAGTCACCAAAACACTTGAAAATGGATAGTGCATGATTTTAGCGTGGCTTATCTGTTTGGACCCTTTAAAATAATTTTAACTGTGTTTTCAGGTGGTAAATTTAAGATTTTCTTTCGGCTCATCCACTCTACCTCTTTTAAAAAAATAATAATTATTGCCGTGATAAATTCATCAACTACACCACATTTGAGACAAATAAGGGACCAGCCTTTTCGTTTCTTCTTTCAGGAATGTTTTCATGCATGATCTATTCCACTTCTGTTTATGAGAGCATGATACAAATATAAAAGAAACAATGTAGTGCTGCAGATGACCCACACACCCGTCAAGGGCCACCCCCATCCGACACCGTCCATAGACAGGCTGTTGGGAACCACCGCGTAGACAACCGCGCGAACAACGAACGAGCGAAGACGCAGCGTGGCCTGCCCCAGCGGCTCCTAATGACCAGCAGTTCTTTATTTAGGCTGACGAGTCTTCAGGAGGGTTCCTTTCCAAAAGGCGATACACGCGTTCACTCGAACATCACGTCCGAAAATTATTTACTTATCCTCGTACAGGAAATTAGTTCGAACCACTCGTCG
>VOMN01135241.1:0-18758 GCA_014899125.1 Orchestia grillus | reverse complement strand
GGGTCTGTGACAAATCAAATTTTTCGCATCGTGATTTCTACACTTCAACATTTTATTCAATTAATATCTTCGAGTATAAGCTGGTATCACCTGGCGCTCAAAAAAAATGTACAGCATTTTCCAAGTTTAATTACAGTGGCAATCATCGATTGTATTATCTATGCGTATTCTTATAAAGAGATAATGTTTATATCCCATTTTAACGGACTCATACGAACAATCATACAGAATAGACAAGAAAAACCCTCAAAGTCAATTAATGAAAGATATTATTTGCTTCTGTTTACTTAATAATTCGTAAAGAATGTGTTCATGATACTGTCAACGTTATGCCTTCAGCGAAGTTTTATAACCACAAAAGTGCAAGGAAAACCGATTGCACGCTAATTTTATTTATTGACTAGAATTTACATGGAATCAATAAAGAATTTCAGCAATGAACGTTCTGACCATGAAGGTCATTTTCAATATCCAAAACATATGTAAAAGCTATTCTGCAAAGAAACGATCATACCGAGAAAATTGAATGTTTAAGCCAACTGCAATGGGAATGCATGCCGTGGATCACTTGAAATGAGTTCGCCTGATGTAAAAGATAAAGACTCACATAATGAGCGTGATGGGCGCTCAGTCTCCAATATAAACTCGCAATACATACAAATCTCCTTCAGTGTATCGCCCTGAAGAGAAGTGTTCAACTATGAAATTCATAACTCGATACCATTACCGATTTGAAAAACTAAGTAGAAAAACAGTACCTACGAAACTAATTACAACTCGCGTATTACAGCGCAAAAATTTTAAAATCTATAGATCTGGAAACGCACGAGATCAAATTGCTTAAAACCTTATTGCTTCGTACTTTTAGAAAAAAATTGTACCCATCAAAGTTAAGACCAAAACATGCTTCGTAAAGTTCTAATGAAATTCTCCCTAAAAGTTAGCGTGTGTTGAGCACTTTTTCAATGTCAAAAGTCGCTCTTCAAGTCTGCAGACTTCCGCATTTCAAATTTCAAAAGTGGCCTACCAAATACCAAGTGAAGGCAACGGCTTCAAGAACTGCCAAGCAATCTAAACTTTGATTCAGAAAGTTTTAGAGATGGACCAGCGAGTCAAAAAGTTCACGTTTGCCCCGAGTTTGCGTCTCATTGAATTTCTCCACACATGAAAAGCGCGGAGTTTGTGAGAGAATGCCAGCGTAAGTTGCATATTCCAGTCTCGTGTGTGCCCAGGGCGATGTTTTTGCCAGGACTGATTTACTGTATTTTTCCAGGCGGAGAAGAGCAGGATTTACCCGCTCTTTGTGTGCTGAGACACTACAGGGACTTGCCTGACTTATATCTCTGAGTGGGAGACCGAGATAAAGAACGGAGGCGTAGTGTAGAGGCTCTCAGGCTGAAAGAATTGTGCGGCGATTCCAAAAAACACTCGCCATTTTTACTTTGAGGGATTACGAATGCACAAAAACTGGTCTACGGAAATAAATGTGAGTTGAGTTTTTACAATGCTTTGGCAAGACAGGAACAGCTCGTAAGCTTTTGAAAATAATTACACAGCAACCTCAATTTTAGTGCAACGAAGTAGTGATGAAAAATTAATGGCAGTCCCATGAGATATGTACATGGTTAATTGTGATTCAGCTCCATTGCTTAATTAACTGGATATAATTCTCTATGTTTTCATATACGTTACTTATTTTTGAAGAAAAATTCTTATAAATTGGGCAATTGTTTCATTTTCTCAAATATTTGAATTCAAATGCCGATTTACGTTTCATTAAAAATTAATTCACCAAAACGTAGAACTATAATTAAGTTATAATAAATGTTACCATTTTTTTCGTTTTTCTCTATTTAAACTCAAAATCTGATGCATTATTTATGTGGAGTAACCAGTAATAGCTCGTTGTAGGTTATGAATTGTAACTTAAAAATAATTGATTTTAACGGATGGAAAAAAAGACCACGCTTGCAAGGACATGTTCTGAATTTATTTCCGAAACGCAAATGACGGAAATATTTTATGAAGTTTCAAATCCAGAATATTTCGAGAGACATCCCTGGTTTCAATTTCACTGCCAAGAAAATGGTCAGGAGGAAAACTCAACGGTTAAAGTGCTGAAAGTTTACTAGTTGAAGTTTTCAAAATTATTAAAATTTGGACACGAAAAAATTTCAAACATCTATGGTGCGAAACAAAACAATCAAGAAAGTTTAATTTTGTGTGCGAGCATCTCAATTTTATACAGATTAATTTCTGAGTCATAAGTCCTAGCTTTAGATAATTTTTTTACGTGCTCCCGTTATTTTTTTCAAACACTTTCCACACAAATTCATTCGTTACTAAGTTCCATTCGTAAATGAACGAGCTCATTATCTGTCCGTCGATCAAAATACTTATTGATAAAACTTGATACAATTATATATCTTTAGGACGTAGATAAATATAATTCAACAGACTATCAAATGAAAAAATGAGTTACATTTTGTTTTTCGAACTCCTTTAGGGGATGGCAACTGCGGAGGCATCGGGCTAGAACTTTCATTAATTGGCATGACAGTCGTTCACGATATGTCAAGTGCTTAGATTGGCCAGCTACTTCCCCAGATATGAACCCGATAGAAAATTTATCGGAAAACTTAGAACCACAGGTTAGACGCCGAGAAGATCGTCCAAGTATGAATAGTCAAATTAACCAAGCACGAGCTACAATGTGTCGCGAGCTCAAAAAACAATGTTTCTCTCAGCTTTATGTAACACACACCCTTTAAAAAAAACTAAATGGATTGCAGGTTGAGAACATACACATTTATAGTTTGGTAAACACATGCTTGAACAATGAGGACTCTCTTACCGCTCGAGTTGAAATCATAATGATCGATGCTGCGACACCTCCTCATTGAGAGACTCGGCACAAACACATCAGGATGACTGAACCGTCGTGTGCCGTGACGACCGACCCTCAGGTGCCGGTCCGTGTTGGTGGTGCACGTCCCGGCAGTGTCCCCCATGGAGGAAGTGTTGAAAGATCCTACGCATTGAGACGAGTTGGAGCGGGACACATTAGAAAGGGCAGGGCATTGATTATCGGAAGAAGAGCTGGATGGGTTGGTTGGAGGGTTAGAGCGCGTAGAAGTGACGTGGCACGATGGAGATGAATTGTGGCGATGGTGGTTTGATGGTCGAGGTGTCAGTGAGCATGGAGTTGGACTGAGTAAAGTAGGCGCCTGGAACTGGGTGCTGGAGGCAGGTGTGGTTGCTGGAGATGTTGCTCGGTTGCGTTCAGAGCTCAGTTGCCCGTCTAAGCTGTGGCCGAGGAGATACTTAGGCCTCGTGTTGCAGAGACGACATTTCCCTGCAATGCAGGAAAAATTGCTGTGGCATGCGTTTGGATCAATGTATTTAATTAACGTAATTATAAGAAATATTCCATCAGTATATTATAACGTCATAAGAATCCCAAAGAATGTTAATCTTCTGTATAAGAATTCAGAGAGTATTTTTGTGTATTTTCAGTTTGATCCTTTCAAAAGTTTAATCCATAAACTTTGTAAAGAACTCGGAAATTCGACTTGACAAAACATGCAGCAACGTTGCGCAATGAATATAAAGAGTAATTCGAAACCTTTGTCAATTTTTCAAAGTGATATTTCTGAGCGCTTTGTGATTGACAGAAACTGCTAGACGGATGTAAAAGAGATTCATTTCATTTTCTACTGAATTCATTTAGTAATTCGTTGTAGTAGATGATTATTGTTTACGTCGTATTCCTTTGATGTGTCTGCTGACGTCATTTCTAGCTATTGCAAACGGTGTCTGTACTAGACTTATTACTATAAACACCATCATAGATACGATTACTTATCTAAATCCCAACAATATTGTCCCGAGACTGGCACACGAGTAAGCAGTTCACACACGCAGAGATTGTACGCTTTCAAAAATTTCCAGTGCTCGCTCACTCCCTCGGGTGCCATTACATATTTCTATTCGCGTCACCAAGACAATCTTCAGAGAACGCTTGCAAATCGCCTCGACAGGATACTTGAGAAGGACACTTCTCCGTGAGTTTTTGCATCTATGACGGTTTTTATGACGAATAAACGCTGTCGATAACTCTGATACGAGGAGTGAAAAAGTTCGTACGACCAAAAGCGAAGAACATTGGTCTGATATTGGAGGAAAAGATGGAGATACAGGTCTGCTGTCGGGCCTGCATTGGTTTCTCAGGCAATACCATTCTCGAGCTGCTGCTGTTGCGTTTATGAGTTTCTTATTGCCGGGCTCGAATTAAGGTCGAGACTTCGATGGGTATGGCACCAAATGAACATCGTAAACACGTTTGTATTTGCCAAAGGAAAAGAAACCCCGATATCTGTACCGTGGTTCCCAAGTAACTTTGTGTCAATAAAGATTATGAGTTTGTGATTTGTGCAGAGCACATCAGCAGGTAGAGCTGGCAGTAGCAAAAATGGTCAAGAATTCATAATTTTATCGAACAGACCAAACCATCACGCGTTAAATTATTCGTAATGCAGCTGATTAATTGAAGATATGTTGTATTCTTGCGTAACTATATTATTTTACAGCGTATGGATCAGATACTTCTGCTTCCAGCTGCTTCAGAGTATCTATACTTTTATCCAATACTTTCATTCACATGAGCTTAGCTGAATGTCAGACATTAAGGATAAGAAACATGCTATTATTCCGAGTGGTGAATATCACATTAATTAAAATTTCTTGCTCATCATACAATGTAAATCTCACTGACCGTTTTATCTTCATGCACCGAATGTACTTATTACTAGACAACACGTGATCCGTTGGGTCAAATAAAATTTAACCAAATCAAACGGTATCCGGAAATATATCCGATGCAGTTAAGTCTGTATCCACAATACAGGATTAAACGAAGAGTATAAATTTCAAATATCTCAGAGCCGACAGACAAATCGTTCATTCCCGTATCCACTTTACTAACTTGCCCGACTTAAATTCAGCTCTTCTGTGCACGGTTTCAAGCAAGCAAGACGACCAGAGTTTTAGTATTATACTAGATAACAACCCTGACTGCCATGAGTCTTGCGCACCAATGCACACAGGATACAGTACACATGCTACCAGCACAACATTAACAATGTGTTACAGGCACATCAACGAAGTAATACAACCATAACATCAATAAAGTGTTACAAGCACTGTATCAATCAAGTGTTAGAAGCACAACATCAACCAAGTGTTACAAGCACAACAACAACAGAGTGTTAGTTACAAGTAAAACATCAAGAAAGTACAGGGCGGCACCACAGTCCCTTCCATATTTCGAACATTTACTACAACAACTAATACAGCTATAAAAATGTGTTACATGGGAAATGCAAGAAAAACTTTTGAAGTTTCATCCTGTATCAATGATACGGATTTTAAGCATATTTTGTAATCGAAATTTACACAATTATCATTTCCCAACAATGTCAAAATACAGCGAAGACCCACGAACACAGATAGTGGGAAGTTATTTCTCTCGCAATGGATCGTTAGTTGCAGTACAGAGGGTCTTCGTAAGAACACTCAATCAACAAAAGCCATCTAAACATTATATCATTGCAATGATTTCAAGGCTCAGAGATTTCGGTTCAACAGCAGACGATGAACTCTCTGGTAGACCGAGACCGGACGAAACGCATGTGTAATTCAACGCGTTTCATTGAGTGGTGCAGCAGATTTAAAAACGTCGATTAGGTGACGTTCTAGTCAACTAGGAAATTTACGAAGATCATTGCAACGCTTCTTAAAAAAATGAAACGGTTTCCATATAAAATTCAAGTAACACAATTGCCAAAGTTTGAGACCATCAAATAAGAAAGGACTTCGCACGTGCATTTCTATGGCGGACGAATGGTGAGACTTTTACCTTACACCTCACTTCTTGCACAAAAGGTTACCGTCAGGTGTTGCATAACGAGTGCAAGAATCTTTGGTCCATACGTTTTCGAGGATGTTGATAGTGCAACCGAGACAATGAAAGGAGACAACTACAGGCAATTGATGCAGGAATATTTATTGCAATACCTGGAAAATTTAGACCTGAATAATTAGTGGTTCCAACAAGATGAGGCAACACCACATACAGCAAGAGAACCACGGCAATGCTAAGGGTTGCCTTTCCAGGTCATTCCATTTCTCGTTCTGGTGACGTTCTGTGGCCACCACAGTCTCTTGATGTAACCTCTGCAGATGTTTTCCTACGGAAATACCTTAACATTTTTCCTTCGATGATGCCATTTTGCAAGGGATAAAGGGACCTATCGGTGGGTCACGTTGCAGTAAACATGTTAAAAAAGGCTTACAACAATATACCTAATACTTTTCATGAGTTAAAAACAAAATCATTGAAGAAATCAACACAATAACTTCAGATATTTTGAGAAAAAGTAAAGAAAAATACAGTGAGTTGAATACGCTTGTCTTTAAACAATAATAAAGCACATTTGAAATATATTGCATTCAAATAATAAAATTCAAAATTTTCTCTTTCACTTCATATGTCCTACTTTTATTGCTCCATTAGCTGTCGTGTGATAAATGTTCAAAATACTGAAGTGGCTTTTACACACCAGCATTTTGTCTCACAAGCACACGAACGAAGTTGGACAAGCCCAACGTCAACAAAGTTTCACAAGCGCAACATCAACAAAGTGTCACAAGCACAGCAACATCGTGTTACAAGCACAGTTTAAACATAGTTTTACCTGAACATTATCAACATAGTGTCAATATCACAACATCGATAGAGTGTTACAAGCACAACATCGACATTACTACAAGTACAACAACACGGTGCTACAACACAACACAGTACTACACCACAGCACCACAGTGTTATTACACACTATCGATGCAGTGCTACAACACCACAACAACATAGTGCTACAACACAACACAGTGCTATAACACAGCACAACACAGTGATACAACATAACACAGTGCTACAACACAACACAGTGCTAAACCACAGCACAACACAGTGATACAACATAACACAGTGCTACAACACAGCACAGTGCTATAACAAACACAACACAGTGCTACAACACAAACAACACAACACAATGCTACAGCACAGCACAGTCCTATAACAAACACAACACAGTGCTACAACACAACACAATGCTACAATACAACACAACACAGTACTACAGAACAACACAACACAGAGCTACAACACAAAACAATGCTACAACACAACACAGTGCTACAACACAACACGACGCAGTGCTACAACACAACACGACGCAGTGCTACAACACAACACGACGCAGTGCTACAACACAACACAGTGTTACAATACAAAACAGTGCTACAACACAACACAGTGCTACAACACAAAACAGTGCTATAATATAACATAGTGATTCAACACAACACAGTGCTACAACACAACACAGTGCTACAACACATCACAGTGCTACAACACATCACAGTGCTACAACACAACACAGTGATACAACACAACACAGTGATACAACACAACACAGTACTACAACACAATACAGTGCTTCAACACAAAACAGTGCTACAACATAATGTTATAACACAACACAACACAGTTCTTCAACACAACACAGGGCTACAACACAACACTATACAACATAGTGCTATAACACAGCACAGTGCTACAGCACAACACAACACAGTGCTACAACACAACACAGGGCTACAACACAACACAATACAAAGTAGTGCTATAACACAACACAGTGCTACAACACAACACAACACAGTGCTATAACACAACACAGGGCTACAACACAACACAATACAACGTAGTGCTATAACACAACACAGTGCTACCACACAACACAACACAGTGCTATAACACAACACAGGGCTACAACACAGCACAATACAACGTAGTGCTATAACACAACACAGTGCTAAAACACAACACAGGGCTACAACACAACACAATTCAACATAGTGCTATAACACAACACAGCACAGTGCTACAGCACAACACAACACAGTGCTACAACACTACACAGGGCTACAACACAACACAATTCAACATAGTGCTATAACACAACACAAAGACGAAGCCTCACCTGAAAATTTGCTCCTCTTGGTCTCCCTAGCGAGGCCACACGCACAGGAATACCGTTTGGCTGCCTCCTTCGCGCCTCCCCCGCNCCCCCACCCCTACACCATCCTGTAAATACGAATAACTTGTTATGTTCATCGTCAGATAAACATGTTTGAATTGTACCTAAGATTTCGTCTTGTTGTATAAGAAGTATAGCTAAGCTACAGCTAATGTTAAGCAAATTCGATGATAATCGACCGTATTACATTAATTTTAGGCTTAGCGATGGGTGTTTCCAAAATGAGAATCTGTGTTTCCAGTTGACCCCCTTCAATTTTTTTGTACCAGGTTATGTAATCACGAACGTGCGTTACCTAATTTATCACGCTATCTCAAGTTATGGTGTTCTATGGTTTCAATGTACATGCTACGGAGAATAGGTTTGCATTCGTACAATAGCTCGCTATTCATGCGCTGAAATCAAGTCTTCTAACTCAATCAGAATGTCTTCTTGCCTAAATGACACATTCCGCATCGTCCTACTGCACCAGTTCTCAATGAAGGTCAGAATTTGAGCAGAAAAAAATCCTTCTCAACTCAGGTCAACAAGTCGATCATGTCGTAGTAGATTTTATGAGAATTGGGTCGAGAGTTACTGCTGTCTCCGCTCCCCTTGTAAAATTTCATGCCCGACTCCAGACTTCGACGACGCATGAGTAGAGCTGAAGAAGAACCCTGGTTTCCAGCGAGCTTTATGGTGATTTCCTGTCGTCAATGTCCACCAAAAAGCTTCGCGCATTCAAGCAAATTTGAAAGAACTTTTAAAGAGGAATTAATAATTCTCAAGACACTATTTTAGTGACCGCAGTTTTCCTATAAATTCTCTTCGCACTTTTCCAGGCTCTATGTTGGTCGAGGCGGTCGCCTCATGCAGTCCCGTGAAGTAAATAAAGCCTTAGAGCTGTGGAGTACTGACGACAAGGTGCCATGAAGCAGATCCCACGTGGTGAGATCTTGGGATCGCATGCTATGAAAAGCCACTGTGCGACTAATGAGCTCCGCTAGCTTCTTAGATATTGAATTTATTCTTTTCAAACTTTTACTACAACAGCCTTCTTCGTCGATTTTAGCAGTGATCGAAGCTCAGCAGTTTTATTGACAGGAGTGCACTTGGGAGATTACATTCATCACTGTCGCGAACAGCTTCGGGGAGTATTGATTTCATTTCTGCATTGTTTATGTGCTTTAACTTATTCATCGTTACACGGTTTCTTTAGAATGATTCGTGGTACGAAGCCAAATTCGCCAGCTACAGCCAGTGGATTGAGTACACATAATTAAGATATTCAAATTTTGATGTTCGTTTTAATGGCATTGTCACGAGTGTACCATCAGTTGTGATGCCATATTGCACAATTGGAGAATACTGAGGAACAGGTAAAATTATGCGGCTCATCAGTACGTTGCTCAAAAATAAAATATATTGACGGTTCGAACTTTCGGCTCTTTGTCGTCGCACTCCTTTTATGCAGAAGCGTTTATCATTTACGAGAGAAGAACACATTCAGTGAACTTCAGGTGCAGGGTCTATACAACTCTGGCCGGCTTACCCAAGCTAACTTATCGTAGGGAGACCAATCAATATTCCTTCGAAGTCTCTCTCATCCTACTATATAATAGCCCAGTGTTGCTTGCTTGGTCCGTCCGTCCGTCTCTTTGTTACACACCAAAGGATTAGATAAGAGAAAATTCCCGAGTCCGCATTTCTAACTAATCAGTCAGACTGTCAGGGTAGGCAGTCCGCATCAATGATTGTGCAAATAACAATATATCATGTCAGATTTACCGTAAATATGAGGACATCTTAAAAAATTAACATTATTTGTTCCGCCATTTTAGGCGGGGCACGTCTGTTAGTATAAAACAGGGTGTCCCAGACGTAACTAACGCTTTTGATCCGCTAATAAAACGAAAACTATGAATGCTAAGATGTTGAAACTCGTTTTATTCAAAAGAAAAACCTTTTAATGGTACAATAGGATAGTTGGTATCCTATTTACGAACCAGCTTGATATTTAATTTCTGCTTCATTCCTAACCCTTCATTTTCATCATTCAGTTCTATTAAGTTTTAAAAAGATTCTTCTTTCGAATAAAACATGTTTCAATATCCTAGCTCGCATTGTTATCGTTTTATTAACAAATAAAAAGGGTCAGTTACTTCTGGGACATTCTGTACATGTCATTACTTCAGTGTCATAATTTCAGTGCGTCACTGTCACCTTCCAAAAGGCAACTAAGTTATTTTTCAGGTAAAAAGATTTTCACGAAGCAAAACAGTTTACTTAGTCAGTCAAAATATTTCTGTAGTAAAGACATTGTATACCGCAAAGTCTTTTGTCATAAATAAACGCAAAAGAAAAAGCTCAGAAATAAAACGTGACAAGATCCCAGTATAGCAAGAGAACATGGCCGCCCTTCAAAAGAATGCAAGCTAGGACCCGCTGAAGCGTGCCCCTCGGGGGATAATTAATGGGCCTAAATTAAGCTCTACAGGGAGACTTTCATGCGTGTATGTCACGCACACGCCATCAGATGCGAGTCATACTTCCATTCGAAAGCACTAAATGCTTAATAAGATTGTTATACTTAGTTCATACACTTTGAAGCGAGGATATAATCACACGCAAATCGAATTATTTGCTCTCCTATGTCAGATCGAGATAACATTTTCACTCTCTTAAATATCCTAAACATTACAATTCATTCTATGCGTGTGCTTGGAACATCAATGCGCTTTACATCTCATTGCTTCTCAAAAGCCCTTCCCCGTTCTCAAACCCGTCCTAAAAACAACGGGAAGCCGTCGCTTCTCAAAGGCCTTAAAAAACCGTAAAAAAATTGAGAAACCCGCACAAGGCGCAGGGTACAGAATTCTTTGGAGACCCTGCGCTGGCTGTGTCATTGAAATGGAACCTCGTGTTTTTTTCCGGCGCATAAAAATAAAGAGCAGCAAAAGAGTCAAGTACCTCGAGGAGGGAGCTGCTAAAGACCTCAGGGACTTCTCTCGGTCCAGTGAAGACCAATGAACGGTGAATTTAGTGTCCACAGCAGACGGTGTTGCTTCCATTTTGTGCAACACGGTGAGAATTTTGTTGGTTTGACTGAGTGTTTCTAAATGTAATTTTCATTTTTGATGAAGATAGGTTTAAAAAAGTGTAGGGGATTCAAAACTTATTGATACTAAAGCGTACAGTAGATATATTACTGCATCATCAAGAGATTAAGGTAGGTTCTGTTATGTTCATGCATACGTGAACACATAAACTCACAGTTTGCACAGGTTCTAATATTCCGGCAATTTCGTCTCTGCTACCGTGATTTTGCTTTGGCCCACACATACAAAATTGATCAAATGTGAAAGAACACTTTGTTCTTTCTGCTCAGAAGTGTTCCATTCCAACCATCATATATGAGGACCAGTTATTTGAGCGAGTTATTTCACATTTCAAAGCTCAAATCTTGAGTCCCTTTCCTTCATTTCAAACTCTTCTACTGAACTAAGGATCCCGACATTGGAAGAATTAGGTCTTTATTGCGCCCCTAAAATGCGTTGTCGAAGTTTGAAGTTAGTTCTTCAATACTTTCGGTGGGCCGTCTTAGACGGCAGAATTTTTTAGAGAAACCGTATCTTTATTGCCTCCCAGCCGACGCCAGAGGGCATAAAGTTCATAATTAACATTCGAGTCTCATTTCGGATGTAGCCAGTTTACCTAAAGAAATGCTGACTGCTCAGCATTGTGGACTTCTGGAAACTACAAAAAAGCTCTTTGTGACTAAGGCACTTCGACCCAAACTGTCCAATAGCCTCGGGAGGTCCGATCAGACGTTTCTTTTTTGTTTTCTTAGCTTTCTTCAGCGAGCCTTGCAAGAGAGCAGTTCGAAGCTATAAACTTATAATTCTCGTTAGTGCCTGAAAAGTTTATTTTGTGTATGATGTTTATTATATTCGGCTTGTGATAGTTATGTGAATTCTGAAATTCTATAGCAACGTAATATGAAAAACTAAAGTTTACTGAAACGAACTTGACAACCATAACTCATTTATTAATTCTATTCATTCGTATAAGCATTTCCTACCAATACATGCACAATAATAACGGCGGGAAGAAAATAACTTTTTAAACAATACGGAAACTTTAACTAGAAGCAAATATCCTCAGAAGCAAAAAAAAGAAACGTTGAATCAAACCAAATTGCTTTTCTACTTAACTACGATCGTTATGAGTCCCCGTGTTCCATTTTCTTGACAGTAACAAATTCCTCAAATAACACCCATTCACAAAAAGCAGTGAAGAATTTCTGTTTCCTCTACGGTTTCAAAAGGTCCTTATCTAGGATGCCATTTTACAAGAGCGTGATCGACATTGTAATCTTTGAATGAAATAATGGTCGCAGCATTTAATTCGAAATTTACATAAGCCATGACTCATGAGAGCCAAACAAGGCCACCCCGTTCTGTGGCACCCACCACCAAGCCTGATTGGTGTCTTCGAGTAAAGGACCCTATTCGTAAGTGTTAATCTTATTCATAAATTACCAGCTAATAAGCCGAAGAAACATTTTCTTATTTTGCATAGATTCTTTAGCACGAAAATATCAGCATATCACCCCTTAGACTCTAAAAAATTGTTTGCCATGGCTGTAAATTTCAGGCGTTTAACAAAAATTAGAAATGCCTTTCTTATTCATAAACCTGAGCAGCGAAACTTGGAAACTTATAAGCCTATTAAAGTTCCTCCAAATATTAACAGAAACAAATGCATCTAAAACATAAAACCCACAGAACTGTTTTTAAACAACGTCACAAATTCATTTAGTAGGAGGCCTGAACGTGCAATTTTATGTCCCAGTATCTGTGGAATTTCCATACCCCATTTCGTAGTCTCCCTGGAATGCAACACGTACTGGCATGTCTGCAAATATTAGACAACTTGACGCCAGAACAGGGACTCTGGGGCCGTGTATCAATCTTGCGAGTGCCATGTACAGCCTCTCAGTGCGATGTACAGCCCTCTCAGTGCCATGTAAAGCCCTCTCAGTGCCATGTACAGCCCTCTCAGTGTCTTGGTACAGCCTCTCAGTGTCTTGACATAGCCTCTCAGTGTCTTGGTACAGCCTCTTAGTGCCATGTACAGCCCTCTCAGTGCCATGTACAGCCTCTCAGTGTCTTGGTACAGCCTCTCAGTGTCTTTGTACAGCGTTGAAACTGAATATGTCTTCTCCAAGGACTTTGATTAGTGAAATGCTTCCAAACGAAAGATTTCTTGTTTTTTAAAGCACTCACAGTGTAGGAAACTGTTGTGGAGTTCACTATAGTAATAGCTCTGAACTAAGTTTGTTTCTTTTGCTCAACTCTGTTATCGTGATCGAGAAAAAGGTTAACTTCATGTAAATTCTGATGAATGCGCAGTAGGTACAGCCCTACGGAAGGGACCTCTCCTGTGTTCATGAAATGTTAAATATTTCCTTTTCTGCGTTGCTTGCAAAAAAATTGATTCTGCTAAGCGCACGATGAAGCGAGTTATTTCCAGGGTGTGAATGACAAACATATGCGTCAGTTGTCTGCTAATTAAGAATGGAACTAAGATCATTATTAGACATCAGCTGGCGCAGTGCGCTGTGCTCAGCATCCATGTACCCACGTGCAGTAGATGTACCAAAACTTCGCTCCTGGCAGGTAGTGTGACTGGACGATTCCACGCGGGACTGTGAGCGCAGGTGCTACCTCCATTTACTGATGTGAAAATCATATGGTTTCGGGAAAATATTTCGAATGTGCTATCGCAGCACGACCAGAAACAAATGGATTGTGTGACTCACTCGTTCCATGAAGCCCGTGTACTCGTTGCATCTCATTGAAATGACTGAAGGATGCGTCAGTTTTGCAATATTTTGCGATGAGCGTGAAAACTGTTCACCATGAATCTCTCCGTATCATGAAATGGTGATGTTCAAAAAAGAGAAATTACTTGACTAGTAAAAACCGAGTAAAAGGATATTTTCTTATTCTTAAAATAAGCTACTTTTATGATAACTTTCTAGAAAAGTTCCGCAAATTTTACGGGATTTTCTTCGTTTATCCTCTTTTTCTGAAAAACCATTACTTCCTTTATGAGCTACCATTTCTCAAATCTAACTCAACGGTATAATATTAAAATTCCATTTTGGAGTACTATTTTGGCATTAGATTCTCTAATGCCACACCAAAAAGAATTTTTGCCATTTTAAGAGTAGTTACTCGTCCAAAAAACTTATATTTTGTGGCCATCCCGGTTGATTAAAGCTCTAAAAGAGCCAATTTTCTGCTTCTTTGCCCAGGAAATTAGGCCGACATCCAGAACAAAAGTTGACCAATACGACGAGCGGCTTCCCATCGACAGTCCTGGAGAGAACGACTTGGCTCTGATGCCTGCCCATGATTTTTTCGGCTTAAAGGGAAAGAGCTGAGAGCGAATTTCAGTATCTGCTGTAATTATCCGGCTTTAGGAAACCAGTTGAGAGCGAATTTCAGTGTCAGCTGTAATTTTTTGGCCTCATGGAACGAGCTGGGAGCGAATTTGAGTGTCTGCTGTAATTTTCCGGCTTTAGGAATCAAGCTAAAAGGAAACTTCAGTGTCTGCTGTAATTTTCGACCCTAGAAAACGAACTGGGAACAAATTTCAGTGTCTGTTGTAATTTTCTGGCCTTGGGGAGCGAATTTCAGCGTCTTCTGTACTTTGTTTTCTAGACAAATTAATGGGGAGCTATTAAGCTTATGAAAGGTTAAGAGCACCATTGTTAGGAATCAAAAGTTAAACATACAGAAAGTACCCTTGAGTTCTCAAGTGAATCAGTTAAATGAAAGAGGGACCAAATGTATTGAAAAGTAGTTGAAACTTTGCTTATAAATGAAGTCTCACGAAATGTAGCATTAACAATGTTTAAATGCGAGACATCATTTTAATATCATACATTGCAATTTTTAAGAAGTCATAATTATTGTTGCTATGGTGTTTTCTGTAGCGTATCGACCACTATTAAAACAATAATTATTAATGGAGAATTTTTATGTTTTGTGGATACTAAGCGCTTTATGCTCGTGAGATAGTCATAAACAGCTCTCGCAATCCTCTACTGACCAAATTATTTTAGCAATATAGGGCTGCGTTGCGTTCAACTATGTACGAAAAATAAACTGCCGGTTTATGTAAAGAGGGTGTTCAGAATCTTTTGAACAAACTTTAAGAAAAGATTCGTTCGATGAAGTGAACACATTTTACTCTATGGAGGCATGTTTTGAAAATGCTTAGTTAAATGTTATTTAGACTTGAAAGTTAAAACGTGTCAGTAGGAAAATAAAGTATAAAAATTCGAACAAGTGAATTATTTTGAACGAGCAATTCAGAGTTTGAAGGTAAGTTAGGCAGTCACAGTAGGTGTTCGAAATGAGAGCGCCGGCGCAATCATTGCCAAACTCTTGCTATGACACCCGGAATTTCAGCAACCCTTGCAGTGGCTTCATCAAGCCTACGATTAGATCTTCTTTCGCCTGTGACGGAACTGGTGTTCCGTACACCACACTCTTCAAGTGTCCCCAAAAGTAGAAATCTAGGGACGCCACGTCAGAAGACATTGGTGGCCATGAGATGGGTCAATCATGATTAATCCAACGGGATACTGAGCCTCAAAGAGCTGCCTAACAACCATCAAGAAGTGTGCCACATCATATTTGATTCACATATCTCTGCGATTTGCAATGGGGACGTCTCGTAGCAACTCTGGAAATACTGCGCTTAGAAACGTTTAATAAACGTGTCCGAAGAAGATCTTATCGGCAGGACTATTGACGTCTTTCTAAGGATAAGTGAAAATTCCTGGCATCTTCCCACGAGTTCGTCAATCATTGAACAGGTGCTTCCACGCATGCATCACAGCATACAGACGGAATTTCGAACACCTACTGTGAATACCTAACCTACCTTTACGCTCAGTATTGTTAACTCATAATAATAAACTTGTTCGAATTTTGATTTCTTATTTTTCTACCGAAACACTGTACTTTCAAAACTCCTTAACTTTCCAACTATGCATTTCGGATGTGCCTCCATAGAGTAAAATATGGTAATCTCACCGATACGAACCTCATCTTAAAGTTTGTTCAAATTATTGTGAAACACCCTGCGTACGCAAAAGGCTAAATTTAGCGTACTAGGAGTATGAGTAGTAGTAGTGAAAGCAGCGCTTCAGCAACTCAAGACTATCTCGCACCGAAAGAGTAGGGACCATTTAGTTTGGACTTAGGAGAGAAAGAGAGAACGGGGAATCTATGCACAGGGTGTGTTCCCACACATGATCCCCTGCGCATAGAAACAGCAAGTTAGGAAGGAAGAGGAAGAAAAGACAAATAAGAAATAGCGAAGAAGGAATGAAAACGGAAAGAAGCAAAGTGGGCACGAAGGATAAAAGTCCCGCTATCTAAAGCTGAGGTAGCCTAGCGGTGCTCCCCTGGGCATATAGCGTACTAAATAAAACAAACTGCAGCCGTATGAGTATTTGCAGTAAGGCTAAATTCAGCTTACTACGGTAAACTAACTGCAGCTTCTTGTACACAGACATGAGAAAACTGAATAGAAACCCTTAGAACCCGTTTATTTTATTGAACAAGTAATTGATACGAGTAAAGTTTTTATAGATGGTCACAATGTGAATAACTAATGCCTGGTTGAGATCCCCTTTGATTTTTTACTGCAGTGATTCTTCTTGGCATGCTAGTGATGAGTTCACAAATATCATCTTGAGGGATTTCTTGCCCTGTTTCATGCAGTAACCCTGTTATTTTTACAGGGTTTTTGGTCTAAATATAATTCAGAGGTATTCAATAGGGTTCACATCCGGGGACTGACTCGGCCATGGAAGTTTCTTGATCCCAATTTGACTCAACCAATGTTGTGTTGTTTTAGCAGTGTGACATGGAGCACCATCTTCCATAAATAGGGAGCCAACTTTACTCATTCTATCACTTGGGAATATCGGAAGAAGTCTTTCCTCCGATATTCCTCTATAAAAACATAATTAGCTGAATTGATGTTCTTCGCACTTCACGAGCTCTGATCAACCCTTACTCCAAATTGCACCCCACACCATTACCGACAGGCCCCTATGTTTCACAGTCAGCTGCAGTCTTTTTCAAATTGAACTCTTGACTACAGAGTCTCCATACCCACACTCTTCCATTGTCAGAAATAATGCGAATCGTGACTCATCAGGGAAAATGACAGTGCTCCAAAAACCTACATGTCTCTCCACTATCTCATGAGCCCAATTATTTCTGGCTGGATGAAGAAGTGAATATTGGCTGGATGAAGAAGTGGATTTCTTCTTGTAGGTCTGCCATAGTAGCCCAGCTTGTGGAGATACCTCACAGCTGTTCTGGGACTGACACTAGCTTGTTTTGCTACGTCAGAGGCCTTATAACGTGGCTCATGTTCGACGTTTCTTCGGACGAGACTCAAGGTTCGTTCAGAAGGCCCGGGACTCCCTGAATGATACTTTATGGGCTTCTTGCCGTAGCTGGTAAATTTTACAATCCCTTTATTAATAACAGTATAAAGGGTTATTGAAAGATTTTCAGATATACTGCGTTGACTAACTTCATGTTGACCCACGATACGACCTCGGTGAAATTCAAATAGGTCTAATGCTCTTTTGGCTCGTGTCATGCTTTACTACTTTTGCATGTATTATGAAACAAGAAATATAGGTAAATATAAAATGATTAGTAACTTCAAATAGCATTAAGTATGACATGAGAGCAGAAATGCATTTTATTGGCGCCTATTCAATTCCACCATGTCTGTGCACACATGCAATAAGCTAAATTTTCCATCCATCGCATTTGGCGCTCCACTCTTACTAGAAATACGGCATTGGCAATAATTACACTAATAATAAAACTTGTAAAATAACCAAAGTTATGACATGATAAATTAAATGCAAATTTCGAACGTGATAGTGGTAGGTAAACAAATTCAATTAAATGTGATTAAATAAAATCAGAGTATTACTATAAGACAATAATTACAAGAGTTATAATAGGATAAACAAAATAGTTATCCCAACTATATTACCACTTTGGCACTTAATAATATCGAGTAAATACAGAATGACTTTATAATATCGAAGCAAAACAATGTTTTCCCTTACATGTGGCCGCTTACCATCGCAATATTGCTGCTGTACACTTTTTTACGAAGAACGCAAATTAATCAAAAAACAGAGACTCAACAATAAAGTTCAAAGCAATCATGGGCACATTTTGGGATGAAAACATAATATTTTTAATATCATCCAATAACAATTTTTCGGAGCGGTCGGTTTCCCAAATCTCACGGCCAATGGCGGGATTTTCCCACATTTCACGGCCAATGGCGGGATTTAATCTGAAACTTTCTTATGAACGCTTGGGATATAACAGTCCATCTTGGGTTTCCTAAGTGAGCAGCCGTACTGCAGCTGTATTTGCATCAATAAGGGCAGCAGCAGTAACACAGGGAGCGCCAGCAACAGCTGCTACAGCGGCAGCGTGCCCCACCACGGCAGCTTTAACTGGGCCACCCACCTCACTGCCACCC
>VOMN01135240.1:0-15561 GCA_014899125.1 Orchestia grillus | reverse complement strand
ATCCTAGGGTTTTCATCACACCAGAATCGGCAGTTTTGTTCATTGATGTACCCACTGACAGGAAAATGGGCCTCATAAGACATGATAGGTGTGAGGTTAGAGTCTCATCATTCGTCCACCATAAAAATGCACGTGCGAAGTCTTTTTTTGTTGATGGTCTGCAGACTTAAACAATTTTGTTACTTGAATTTAACATAGAAACACTTACAAATCTTTTGTTCGGTTAAGATGCGTTGCAATGATCATGAAATTCATAGTTGACTGGAACATTATCTAGTCGAAAGTTTTTAAATCTGCCGCAACACTAAATGAAATGCATTGAATTACTCATGCATTTCGTACCGAACTCGGTCTCCCAGAACGTTCTTTATCTCCTGTTGAGCCGAAATCTCAAAATCTTGAAATCATTGCAATAATGCAACGTTTGGAAGGCCTTTGTTGATTTAATGTTCTTACGAAGTCCCTCTGTACTGCAACTGACGATCCATTGCCAGAGAAATAACTTTCAACTATCTTTGCTCGTAGGTCCATACCCTATTTCGGAATTTTTGGGATGCCATAATTGTGTAAATTTCAGTCACAAATTTCTTTATCATTAATAAAGTAATAAAGTATGAAACTTTTAGATTTTTTCTTTTATTTCCTATGTTACGCATTTTTACAGCTGTATTAGCCGTCGTATACTACATGTTCAAAATGGTGAAGTGATTTCCGCCACCATGTACACGAACTAGCAGTTACACCTTCACAGAACGCATTGAGGCAGACAGCAGAAGCAAGCGTTGGGCCCACCTGAGCAGGGACTTGAGCAGCGACCGCGCTCGAGTGACGGAGACTTTTTTGAGGTCGCCCTCGACTCGGAGGCAACACAGCTCACAGATTCCCAAGTCTTCACACTCGTCAACGACCTAAAAGACAACACACATTATTGTTGTTATTTCACAGATGGTGTTGTTGATAACACGCCACACATAGTATGTTGTGAACACGCCACAGATGGTATTGTTGATACCACGCCACAGATGGTATTGTTGATACCACGCCACAGATGGTATTGTTGATACCACACCACAGATGGTATTGTTGATACCACGCCACAGATGGTATTGTTGTTATCACGCCACAGATGGTATTGTTGATATTACGCCACAGATGGTACTGTTGATACCACGCCACAGATGGTACTGTTGATACCACGCCACAGATGGTATTGTTGATACTACACCACAGATGGTACTGTTGATGCCACTTCACAAATGGTATTGCTGATACTTCACAAACGGAATGGTTGATACGACGTTATGAAGGGTAATTACCACGAGGTATTCTATCAATGTGACAATAAAGAAGAATCATGTGAAATTCGGAAATATTAGAATTCGAAATCATGGAAACTTTGGAAAGTACTATCATTCGAAATTACATTGGTTAGAAAGACGGATTTGGAAAAATAGGAACACATAATGACCATTTTTTTAGTGCAACTCAACAACACATACGTTCGGAAGAGCTTAACTCAAGATTGTTCGACAGCGTACGTGAAAACTAACGGTCTCGCCTTCCACTCCAAGTTGATTGAGGGTCAGAGAGCCTGTGGGGGGAGAGCTGAGGGTAGAAAGGATGTGATGTCCCGGTGGCCATAGGCAATTTTAAAGTTCTAGACTCTGTTAGTGATAGAAACGCTCTCAGAATTTTAGAATCTACTCATAGTCACAAGTTGAAACCTTCTTCGAATGATCAAAATAGTTCCCACCTTTTCTTATAAACAAAAGGTAAATTTTCCGCGATTACTTCATCTAATTTCATTGTGCCGTGTTTGTGTAATCTCACTTGGTTTGCTAATGTCTGTAATTTTAAAATAATTTTTAAAAATATTTTCAGACCGTACTAATCCTGAATCCCAAAACGTTTACTTTTTGATTTTGATAGTCGTTTATCTGTTATAAAGAAACCAAAAAAGTTGTGTTAAGAGTTGTGACCCTGGTTTTATTTTTTTTATCTAAAATGTGTTTGCGCAAGGGTGTTAAAATTATGTAATTAATCTCAAAGGCCAAAAAGAAATTCAATCAAGTTATGAATCGAAAAATAACGTCCGTCAAAGTGCTATAAGAATCATTTACTTATAGTTTTAGGGTTCATTTCCTTCCGCGTGTCCTCCATTTCTATCAAAGCACAATTGAAACTTTTTTCGCATTGCTTTCATTACTTTCTTGATCATCAATGGATTATCTTTCAGTTAATTTACTTCATGTGTGATCTTTGCGCACAGCCGGTCGATATTTTCTGTATGAGTAGAGTACACTTTGTTTTTCAAATAACCTAATAAAAAAATCACAAAGGGATAAAACAGAGGATCTTGGAGGCCCCTCGATCTCAACATCTAAAGCTATAATGCGATGGCGGCAAAGCTCTTCCAGCCTATCTCTTATCTCTGACCATGCGATACATGAACAAATCATAAATACATGAAGAAATGTTTTTTCTCTAACTTTTAATTATTACCCATAGTATTGTCATCTAACACTTTCCGTTTCCTCTCAGCTTTAATTTTAAATATTTCAACGCCCTTGCGCAAACCCATTTTAGATAGTCTCCAATGAAAACACAAGTGAAATAGTATGGTTAAAGGAAACTCAACAAAAATTAAAAACTGTTTGAAAAAATATCATTCTAAAAAATAGTTTTTATAGATCTGAAATATGAATGATATTTCTTGAATAATAGTAAATCAAAGCACGGTATACTTTTTTAAGGGACACCTGGTACAGTCGGAGATTGTAAAATATGAGAATACATTGAAGTGAGCTGGGGGACACCTGGTACAGTCGGAGATTGTAAAATATCAGAATACATTGAAGTGAGCTGGGGTACACCCGGTACAGTCGGATAGATTGTAAAATATGAGAATGCATGGAAGTGAGCTGGGGCAGCCCTGTTGAGGGCTTGGTGGACCAGGGGGCGAGTAGGGACACGGGCGGATCCCACTTAGGAACGGAAGGTGGGAGGATGTGCAGCACTGAAATAATTGTTAAATTACACAACCTTTACACGAAGTGTTGTTCTAGCTGTTCTGCTGACAGAGAGACGTGCCAGAGCAGCAGCTCAGAATATGAGGAAACTAACATTCGAAATAATACTCTGTAAAACCCATGAACGCCTTACGAGGGCGAACAGGGGTTAGAAATGCGCAACCACCAGGGCGAGGTTTCATTTACAGGTTCATTTCGTTGGCGTAGCAAATTAACTATAGAGCATATGAAGAATAAGGTTCTAAAATTTAGTTACATCTCGATAGTACATTCATTTCAGAATAGATTGAACAGATTTCTCGATCGGCACAAAAATGAATTAGTTAATGTATCAACGCCCCACTCACCTGGCTGAGGTGCAGTCAGCAGGCTGAGGCCCCATTCACCTGACAGAGGTGCAGTCAGCAGGCTGAGGCCCCACTCACCTGACAGAGGTGCAGTCAGCAGGCTGAGGCCCCATTCAACTCACCTGGCTGAGGTGCAGCGCAGCAGCATCAGGCCGCCCAGCCAGCAGCTGCACCTGCCCCATCAGCCACGAGAAGCGCTGCTTGTACAGCGGCACTCGTGACGCGATCTCAGGCCGCGTGAGCAGGAGCGACAGCTGCATGAGGTCGTCGTCCCTGTACCTCTCCGGCAGCGGGGCCTTGCTGACCGCCCCCACGCTGAGACTGAGCTCCCAGTAGGCCAGAGCCAAGACGCAGTGCAGCTCCAGCTGAGGCACAAGCTCCTCGCTCATGCACAGCGGAGACTGAAGCTCGATGGTCTCTCGGTATTTGGGGTAGAGGGCGAGGTAGGTGCGGGCGTTGCTCGAGCTCCAAAGACTGCTCGAGTGAGCCGTCACCAACGCCGCCAAAAAGCGCCCAAGCAGCTCCAAAACCCCGTGATTCTTGGAGTGGTCCAGTATGAATTGGCGGACCTTCGAAGCAAAAAATGGTGTTCATACAATAGGATAGAACGATCATGAATAGAGGATACAGCGGAAAGGAAGAACTAAAAGGTTTGAGAGCCTGTGAACTATGTATATGGAGTCGTACCAAGGTATCCACTGTCAAATATCATGAGGGACATTTTTTACTTACAAATCAAGGGTACTGTAGCTCATTTAACGCGATATGTAAGCGTGATGATACATACATATAAATAAAAATTAGGCATAGTTTTCAAGTCACTTATTCAATAGCGTGTTGGAATGAAGACCAAATCTCCATTGAATCTTTCCAGAAGGAGAATATAAAAACTATACATCCATTGGCTACATAAGCGATCGTGTTGTCGGAGGGTGCTTCATGGAAACCAAATGACGAAAGATGAGGTGCCTCTGATGCACGTGAAAGCCTTCAATTCAGAGCGGACAGCAAAGAGGGCACAAGAGACAGAAGTCTCCCAAAGGCCTATCTACAGCTGAGGTAACCTAACAGTGCCCTTCCCTGGGGTTACCAGTCCCCATTGCATGTGATAGACAAACCTAACTAACCTAATCTTATTGCCTACTCTAAGCCTCCTGAGGGCGACCCGCAGCGATTTTTCCAGAGTATTTACACACCTAAGTCCACCACAATACAGACATACTAAGCATAAATTATGCATGAAATTGAAATATACAAAAAACTGTCACCTATGGGTAATCACTACAATAAAGGAAGTAAACAAAAAGAGCCTTTATTCAATTTTCCCTCAATTCTTTCACATGTACAGGAATTTGGAGGCTTTTATTTGGCCTTCGGTGCGTCAATAAACATACGCGAGGCACCTTTGTGCACTAGCACCGGCACCTCGTCACACATACCAGTACCTTCTCATACGTATCACCACTTTATCACACGAACCAGTACCTTGTCATAATAATCAGTACTTTGTCACAACCACTAGTTCCTTGACATAATGACCAATGCCTTGTCACACGCACCAGTACCTTGTCTTCCTCAGGCACAACACGAGGCTGCTCCTGCGGTACACCAGAAGCAGCAGCAACAGCAGGCGCAGGGATGTCAACGACATCAGAGCCCGACTTTCCCTGACAATGGCTGGCCTCAGCAGGTATTACTCGCCCCCCTACAACATCACTTCCAACTCCGCCGACATTTTGAGACGAAGCAGGAGGAGGATTAGATGAAGCAGCACCACCAGAAGAAGCAGGGGCCCCAGCACCAGGCACAGAAGGCCCATTAGGCCCAGTACTGGTGGAAGTGAGCAGGCGTTCGTCCCCAGCTGCAGGAGGCGTGATGGCCTCAGCAGCGGCAGTAAGGGAGCAGGTGGCAGCAGTAGAGGTACGAGCTCCACCATCAGGCACATTTGTATCCGCAACTTCCGGGTGTGTTTCAGTATTTGTTCTGTAGTAACAATCAAAAAGAACATATATAGGTCAAATGAAATGTCAACTATTTTAATGCAGAGCTATAATGAAACTCAGAAGGTAAGGAGTGCAATAAAAAAAATAAACATAAGAATACGTCATTTAACTCCATAGCAAGAATTTCACCATGGTTCCGCTTACTAAAGGCTAACCAAGTGAAGCATAAAAAACATTTTTGTTAAGTAGCACCCAAAAAGAGAAAATTTCAGTGACCTGATGAGCGTAGCGGGCCATATATAGCGGCGAAAGAGCGGCTGAGATACGTGTGAGAGACGGAAATGGCAAAGCAAAATACAAGTAACAAGCACAAACAAAATCAATCGCGCAAGAGATCGTTGACTATGCACCAGCCTCCCCCACTGGAGATGGACTATGCACCAGCCTCCCGTACTGGAGATGGACTATGCACCAGCCTCCCGCACTGGAGATGGACTATGCACCAGCCTCCCACACTGGAGATAATCTATGCACCACCCTACCCCTCTGGAGAAACAGAGAAGGAAGATACGCCTCACAACTGTAGGAGAAGAAGTCTAAAAGTTCCCATACAAATGGCTGAAATGTTCACTTTTCAATGCAAAATAATTATTTTTCTACCTAAGATCTGTTATGATCTATAACCTTTCGTAACCTACATTTCCACTTGTATTTCAGTCTTTGTAGAATTGCATGGTTGTAAATTTTCAAAGCTGCTTGAGAAGTTTTATGCTTCACACTAAGCTACCTCTCGCACACAGAGCAGACGCCGGCAACAAGTTCTTGCATCCACAGGTGTGGTAAAATGATTGGAAAAATTTGTCGGTTTAATGATAGAAGCGACATAAAATAAAAAATAAACAAAATAATTATAACCCAAAGTATAAGAAAATGAAATTATAATAACTACACAGCACCTCTAGCAAATAAAAAAACCCTTGTTCATTCATTAATTTATTTCGCTCTGAAGAATTAACTCAACAATTTGTCAGATTATTTAAATGCATCTGTGCAGTGGGAGGGAGAGACATCAATAGCATGGCTACAACTCAAAAGAAATAGTAATTTCATCGAAAAATAGGTAAAATCGCACAAAGAAACACTAAGTCAATCATTTGGAGTCATACACATTACAACTATTAACCTGTCATTCCCACCTGTTCCAGTGAGTCATAACCTGACATTCCCACTTGTTCCAGTAAGTCATAACCTCTCATTCCCACCTGTTCCAGTCAGTCATAACCTGTCATTCCCACCTGTTCCAGTAAGTCATAACCTGTCATTCCCACCTGTCCTAGTAAGTCATGACCTGTCATTCCCACCTGTCCCAGTAAGTCATAACCTGTTAACGGTCACTGCTCAGGTGCCTAGCGTCGCATTTACAGGGTCTCTGAAGTCAGCAGTGACCGTGTGAATGCAATTATCATGGCGTCCACATAACACAAATTAAAGATAAAGCCCTATAACAATAAGTAAAATTTATAATAAGTGCCCACAGCTGCTCTAGACGCAATACTGACCCACTCCAGAACCAACACTGATCCACTCTAGAGCCAACACTGATCCACTCTAGAGCCAACACTGACCCACTCTAGAGCCAACACTGACCCACTCTAGAACCAACACTGACCCACTCTAGAACCAACACTGACCCACTCTAGACGCAACACTGACCCACTCTAGACGCAACACTGACCCACTCTAGACGCAACACTGACCCACTCTAGACGCAACACTGACCCACTCTAGACGCAACACTGACCCACTCTAGACGCAACACTGACCCACTCTAGACGCAACACTGACCCACTCTAGACGCAACACTGACCCACTCTAGACGCAACACTGACCCACTCTAGACGCAACACTGACCCACTCTAGACGCAACACTGACCCAAGCAGCGCCGCAGGCACGAAGGACCGGAGGAGGTGGGCCGTGGTGATGCCGTCCTGGCCAGCCCTGCGCCGCCTCTTGCTCGCTCCACCGTCAGCCTTGCGACCCCAGTAGTCCAGCTGCTGCAACTCGCGTTCCAGCCCTCTTTTGCCTCGCCGGGGCCCCGATTTGCGGAGAGGCCGACCCACACTAGGGCTCTGCAGGATGTTGTTCATGAGGGCCCTGCGTTTCCGACATGGTCGGCCTCGGCCGCGAGGGGTGGGAGGGGCTGAGGTCAGGTTCCTGTGCTCCATCTCGTCGTCAACGTCTGTCGCGCTCTCAGGGGGTTCCGTCTCACAAGCGTCAGTCGCGGTGTCGTCTTCGTCCACGCCTCTTTCTTTGGTAGGAGTCTCCGCCACTAAGGCCCTCGAGTGAGGCTCACCAGCATCCCTTTCTTTGTGAGGTGCCTCAGCCTCTGTCAAAGCCCCTAGTTCCTGACCAGCATCATTTTCCTTGTCAGCTGCAATGCCAGTAGCTTCTTGCTCACCAGCTTCACATTCAGCAACAGATTGAGAAGAACGAGTCTCACTTCTTTGGTATTCCTTCTCATTTGAGGTATTTTCTTTAGACAATGCTGAATTTTGCAGTGACTTATTTTCACCATTGCTCAAATCCTTTTTCAGAGGCTCACAAAATTGTGCATTTCCATTTTCATCATCTTCATTTTTACTTCCACCTACTTTTTCACTATCACTTTTCAAAGCGTTACAAGATTCACTTTGGAAGCATTCTTGGGATGTGATTAAATTCTCTGATTTCTGAGCCCCTACTTTTTCAGGTTTTTGATGTTCAGGAACTCCTGCAATGTTACCCGCACCACTTGGAGGTGCAGGCCGCTCACGGCCGTTGCCTTCAGATTGAACATCAGTGCTAGCTTCAAGAGCAACATTCATGTCAACATTGCCTGCACCAACATGGGCAGACTTCAGGTCATTTCCCTGACTTCTAGCAGACTCTTGAATAGAGAACTCAGATTCAGAGGGTGGTGTGCTGGTGGCAGAGGGTTTGAGGGAAGTATTTCTACCAGCACACTCGGACAGTTGAGATGGGCTCTGATCCACAACGTCCTGCAACGCTGAGTTCTTCCCTGCCTCAGCAATTTCATCCATCCCATGGCCATCATCCTCAAAGCCATCATCACTCTTATCACGGCCCTCATCAATATGGTCATCAACATCCTCATCTTCATTCGTCTCGAAATTGTCCGTCCTGCCGTCACTGCACTGGGACCTGCCATCAGCCTCTGCTTCATTAGCAGCAGCCTCCTCGTTGATGTGAGCATCGTCTGCTTCTTGACAGACGGCGTGGATCTGGCTGTTGAGCAGCTGAATATCACAAGGTTCATCGGAAGGCCCAACTTCTTCGTTCTGGTCAAGATCCATGCCATCGCCTTCCAAATCTTCAGGGTCTTGCGTCTGACTTTGATCGTCCTCCAATGCAGAATCTTCCAATTCTTCATCTTCAACATCATTTTCAGAATCTCTGATCTCCTGATGGTCTTCATCTAATTCGACTTCAGGTTCATCACCATCTACGTCCATTTCTTCACCACTCTCTCGTTCTCTATCTCCAATTTGACTCTCATCCTCTTCCTCCTCCACCCCATCGTCATTCATTTCATCATCGTCCTCCTCGTCGTCATCAGAGGCTTGGGTTCCACTTCCTTCCAAGTCCTCTTCCTCGTCCTCGCCTTCAGACCCAGAACTGTCAGTGTTCTCAGTGTCGAGGTCCTCGCCAGTCATTTCCGAGCTCTCTGTACTGCGACGCCTGCCATCCTTCAACGAATTGGACGCGTCATCTTCATTGCCATTACGACACTCAGACTCGTCACTCTCGCAGCTGGACTTGCGCACTACAGCTCTCTTGCTCGGTTCTTTGAAGACCGTGGCGTCGTCTGCCTCAGTGCTTGTTCTCCTGCTAGCAGATGTCGACGTCACTGACCCAGAAGAGAACTCTTCCTCAGTAGATCCAGTCCTGAGCTTCTTGCACGAGGCAATTTCAGCGTCATTCGCATCCTCTAATTTTCTTTTGGATGACCCACTTTCCATTTCAAGTGGAACGGTTTTCTTATCGACGTGCAGTTCAGTTTCAACGTCTTCACCCATTTCAAAATTGGAAAAAATGTTAACCTCAATCCTTTTTCCGTCATGTAAAGAATGTTCGACGCTGGTCGGAGACCGTAGTGTTTGGAAATCCATTTTTACTACAGTGTTTTTTTCTTCATGTTCACCTTTCATCTCAACATTCGAAGCGAGCACGTCTTCCTCTTGCAACGAAGATCCAGGAAAAGATTTCACGCTTGTCTTAGCCTGATTTCTTTCACTGTCAGTCGCACAATCCACATGATCTTCTCCTCTATTAACCTCCGTTTTACAACCCTTGTCTAACACAACATCACTAGGAGAACTACCATCCTCACTAACACCACGCAAGGAAATTTTCTCTTCCCCACAATGGGCTGGCACTTCGAACCCAACATCCCCAGTACCTTGGAGTTGAGGGGCAGGTTTAACAGGCGGACAGGATGACTCGTCTGTAGAGGAGCGGTCGTCCATCCTGAAGGTGTCTTGGCCATTGCCAGCTTCGATGGTGGTCCAGCGGCGAGAAGAACTTTTGGGTGCTGGAGCAGCCTTGCGGCTAGTCCCAGCTAATTGGGAGCTGGAACAGTCGCTCTTCTCGTCCTCACTTGTAGTCTTTGCATCCTGACTGGTGCGAATGTTGGCCTCGGCAGCGCCGCAAGCAATATCTGTCTGATCTTTGCTGGATTTGGCTCTTAACTTGGCACTCTGTGATTCTTCATACTCTTTTAAGCTCTTTTCGAGGGAGACAGGGGCAGTGAGCATCTGTAAAACAACAAGCAGGAGTCAGCAATCGATAAAAATGATCTGTGTTTACAAAAAATTGCCACTACAGGAAATGGTCTGCAATTGCTGGGAGTGGCCTGCAATTGCTGGGAGTGGCCTGCAATTGCTGGGAATGGCCTGCAATTGCTGGGAATGGCCTGCAATTGCTGGGAATGGCCTGCAATTGCTGGGAATGGCCTGCAATTGCTGGGAATGGTCTGCTATTACAGAAAATGGATTGCAATTACAGAAAATAGTCGGCAATTACAGGAAATGGTGTGCGATTACAGGAAATGGTCTGTAATTACAGGAAATGGTCTGCAATTATAGTAAATGGTCTACAATTACAGTAAATGGTCTGCAATTACAGGAAATGGTCTGTAATTACAGGAAATGGTCTGCAATTACAGGAAAGGGTCTGCAATTACAGGAAATGGTCTGCAGTTTCAGGAAATGGTCTGCAATTACAGGAATGGTGTGTAATTACAGGAAAAGTCGGTGATGGCAGAAAATGGTCAGTTATCACAGAAAATGGTCGGCAATCACAGAAAATAGTCAGTACTCGCAGAAAATGGTCAGCAACTACAGGAAACATTCAGCATTCATAAAGAATGGTCAGCATTCATAAAGAATGGTCAGCATTCACAGAAGATGGTCAGCATTTGCCTCAGAAGTAATCTTTCATGAACCATATATTAGAAATAAATGCGAAGGCTAAAGATAAAAAGGACAGTTTGGTGAAAAATAGTTTCCAAGTATAGTCCATAAACCACAATTCCCAAAAAACGATATATGTACTCGAGGGAGAGAAAAAAAGAATCTTGCGTATCTACAGGAGTAACCTGCATTGTACACTAACTCCTAATCCCCATTTTCGGTTGTTTAAGGGGGAGCACAAGGGAGTCCCCAACATTGAGACAGAAATAAATCAGAAGATATAATAAAAGTTTATGTTACGGTTTCTAATGGCAAAACACTGCCTTGCAGCGATCAAAAAAAGACCATGCAACGATCAACGAGAGACCATGCAACGATCAACGAGAGACCATGCAACGATCAACGAGAGACCATGCAACGATCAAAGAAAGACCATGCAACGATCAACGAAAGACCATGCAACGATCAAAGAAAGACCATGCAACGATCAAAGAAAGACCATGCAACGATCAAAGAAAGACCATGCAACGATCAAAGAAAGACCATGCAACGATCAAAGAAAGACCATGCAACGATCAAAGAAAGACCATGCAACGATCAAAGAAAGACCATACAACAATGAACAAAAAACCAAGCAACATTGAAAAAAAACCTAGGAAAGAACAAATAATTTTTTTTATCCTAATCAAACTTACATACATGCAACATACTGGATTTTAAATGTCTCATAAAGATTGAGCCTCCCAAATCCGGCAACATCCGGACGTGAGGCTTGCCGTGCCCAGCCCTAGCTCCTGCTACCCGTTGCTTAGCGTAGACGGTGTTAGAGCGCCCCAGCCTTCAGCAACCATCCTGAACCCTTTACTGCCCTGTGTACTCACTTCAAGACACAATATAATTTATTTTATACATGATATACGTTAAAAAAAATGTAGCCTACTAACAGGAAATATTGTTCCGTTACTTTTGTTCATTTCCCACCCAATGCTGAATTACTGTGCCTTCAAGAGAAAATGTACCTAATATGAAAATGTTGACTAGCAAATAATTTGTGCAGTGATGGCTTAAGACAGAATTCTTTTTGAAACATACGAATTTCTTTGCTGGATCACAGGAGGGATACTAGATTCTGAATTTAGGAGATTCAACCAGTTATTATTGACCGAGCACTTGAGTGCAGTGAGGAATATGATATTTAGCCCCCTTCCAAGGCACACACCGTGACTACGTTCAAGCGAGCTTAGCGCGCGCTCAGAAGGAGCAAAACATCACAGAAGCAAGGAATACAAGAGCCTCACCACAGGATCCTGAGACTCCAGCTGCTCAAGAGTGGCCATGATTGACTTGCCAAGATGTTGCCATGTGAGACCCTCGAGTTTGGCAGTAAGGGGCTGCCCAACAGGTCCCTTCTTGATTTCTACAGGTTCAAGAATCGGGGGTCTCAGGGCCAGGCACTTGGCGATGTACTTCTCTCCCGCAGCTTTGTCATAATCCACGTCATGCTCAAACAGGACTTCACTGCACAGGAAATGTTTGCATTGGTAAATAGATAATGAGAGTACAAATGTGAATTGAAAATAGGAAATGAAAACTTGGATGCGACACGTCAACAGAAAATGAGAATGCAGCTGTGGCAGGTGAATAGGAAAGGAACCAAATACGAGAGAGAAAGAGTATCATCCTGAAAAACCTTCTCGCACCCAACTAAGACACCAATATTGTCCTAACCGTGGTATACAGACGTGCAGCTATGGAAGTATCAAGAAAAATTTGCATCCTTCAATTTGAAATTTGGGTAAGAGCTCGACAGGAGGCTACCAGTGTGAAAAAAATGGGTTTAGAGATTAGTTAGTTTGAAGCCCCTACCCCATGGAATGTAATACAAAGAGAGTGAAGAGAAGGAACCAATTAGTGTGGAATATACAGGGTGGCGCAAAAGTAAGGTACCCTTTCATTAAATTGTGTCCTAAACATTTGTTAACGTATCAGTGCTACCGATATCAGTGAGGGTACCTTACTTTTGTGCCACCCTGTAGAATACAAGGAATCTATGCACAAGGTGAGTTCCCCTACAAAATCCCCTCTGCATATAAGCAGCAACTTAATAATGAAGAAGAAAAGACAAAGAAGAGATAGCAAAAACGGTGTGAAAATTGAAAGTAGCATCGTGAGTATGAAAGATAGAAGCCCCAAAGGCCTACCTATGGCTGACATCACGTAACAGTGCCCTCTGAGGATATGAAAAATTGGAACACCATCGTTATTTTTGTATAATAGCATTACATGTATTCTTAAGATAGATATAAATTCCTCTTCATGTAAAATAATTCATTTTCATGCTTGAAATGGATTACAGTTCTCTTCATTGCTACCAAACTTTCGAAATACATAGGTTCATCATAACGATCATCAAAACATTTTTGTACATTAATCCAAGGATGAGAAACAGCGCAGAGGTAGAGCACCCACCTGAATTTTGCTCATAAAATGCAGTAAAAAGACACATTGGGAAGCAAGAATATCTTATTAAAGCTTAAAAGTAAAATCTATTTCACAACCAAGTAATCAATCCTGGATATTGCATATGGATAAATCACAATGAAGAACGATGGCTTTGAACCTGGAACCTTTCGTCATGGTACTCCCCAGCCTAACTTTGTTGACAGGACATCCATAATCATCAATAACTAGTATGTACGCCCGTTAAAAATGAAGGGTTTAAATTAAAACATTAATTGAAATAACTAATTTTGAGGAACACATATTGGCAGTTATAAAACGACATGACTAATATACAGTATCCAATTTAAAAATTCATAAATTCTTCAAATTTGTGCTATTATCCTCGTGTGATAGGGAATAAATTGTATCCGTGCTACCAACTGACTGAATATGAAAAGCAATGGTTGTTCCAGTAATTTTTTTTATGTAATAACTGAAAAGTTAATTTTACTCTATGATATTCCTTCAGAAGCGGATACCAAACATATATAAATAAATAAATACACAACGGGTATTATTATGTTAGACTTAGGCCACCCACGCGCAGGTATCGCTGCCAGACAGTCGATTATCGCCGAGGCAGCGAAAAAGTCAACTAGAACAGCTTCAAAGTGTAGCATGGTAAATTTAATACATTACCCTCTTCTCCACAAGATTCTGCCACAAAAAAGAAGTAATTACCAGACGATTATTTCATACACTCCAAATGGGAGAACGCACTAGGTAGTGGTGAGTCTACATAGAGGGGAAAGTAAACTCGTTTCAACTTATTTTTTAGAAAAGACTTGACCAGTTTATTCACTCAAATTTGGAAAAAACTACAAATCAGAGAAAAATTATGATTCTTGTCCCTGTATGGAAAAAATTGTCAGCATTGAATTTAATTTTGAAGTATTATGTCAGTGCAGGCCATGACCTGTGCATGACTGAAGCAATGCACGCCAATGCATCGAAAAAAACGAGCCCTCCAGCACTCGAATATTAAAAGCGTCCTTATTTTAAGCGAATTAGGCTTCAAGAAGCAGTTACGACGTTGTTGAGCGTCACTACAAAACTAATTATTAGTTGTACCTAAACAGGAGCGCCTAAGCCCATCTATGTGCATAATCTGGGGTTACATATTTATCAGTTAGTTATTTGTATTATTAGGAAATATTTAAGTTTCTTGGAGATTCAGATAGCCTCTATTTTATGTTTAGAAATCATAATTACCTAACGTGGCACACTTCACGATCATACATGTTCGCTAGAGTCCGAGAGTGGGCGCTATAGAAAGACAACCTAAAGGTGGCGGCCGTTTTTCCGTCCCCAACCATCGGTATGAAAACTAGTGCTCACACCTGCAGGCGTAATTGATCATTGAAGAAGGGCTGCGTAATGCTATGATGTGACGCGTGATTTAAGCATAACATTGCAGGACTCTTAGATGTCCACATCCACGTACAACGAGTGATGCAGTAAAAAATACATAGATGTTTATCTTAATAGCCCTAAACTTTTTGCCGCCCAAAATCCATCAGAGGCTTGGCAATCCTCCCGGCACTTCCACCACCTCATCTCTGCAAGTTGAGTGACACTTTCAGTCATATTCTTAATCACTTTCCTTTCAGTATTTCATGATGTCTGGGATATTTCATTCGTGTTTCCAAATTTGACTACTTCTATTTATCTGGCGTCCCTAATGCATTATTTCAAACGGAAATATGCGAGTAAATTAGTCTAATGTCATTAATTCATTAGGATTTGTTTATGATGTGTGCAGCTCAGCCAGGATTTATTTATTGAAAAGTTGAGAAATCAAAACATTGCTTGATGTCCTGTGTTCAATTAGTCCATATCTAAATAAGCTTTGGAAAGTAGCTTATCTGCATCCATGAAATTCACAAGACAATATTTGAATAAAAAACAGAATGAAATCTCAGTCCAATAAACCTTGATCTCATCGATACACCTTCCATTATGTATTTTTCGTTACTCGGTCAATTCGAGATCATTTACGTGACAATTGAATATGACATGATATATTATCATTGAATGCCTATGTAAGTTATGGAAACCTATCCATTTATTTCAATGACCTTTGTCAGTAGTAAGTAGTGCATTTGGTAGCGGTTCTAGGCCGAGCAGCAGGTCACGCAGTGATCTAACAATACTCTGAGGGGAAATAAAAATTATTGAGTATAATAATATCGTAATCTAATTAATTGGGTATTTATGAGCCGGGAAGAAGGTACAGTAAACTAACAAAACGTGAAACAAGGGGACAGA
>VOMN01135239.1:0-10652 GCA_014899125.1 Orchestia grillus | reverse complement strand
GTGGGAAGCGACCTCTCAAACCTTGACGAACCTTGCATCTCGTCACAATAACACTTGAAACAATTCAAAACTGATCAATTTTTTCATGCGCATCAAGCTTTTACTCCAACGCTTACCCCTTGAGTAAACACAAATGCATTGTTAGGTCCTACATAGGTGGTAAGACTTGTCACCTTGTTACGAAATGAACTATCTATGTATAGCTGACAACCCTCATTTAGCTGCATGTGAGACAGAGCGGTGAGAGGTAGATGCCTCTCCACATATGTAGATGATTACCATCATACGCTGCAAACATGATCTGTAAAGTATTCCAATTCTGTTTTATACACATAGGTACTTCATTTGTTTCAGATCAAGTCTGATCCTGCTATTAGTCGTCGTCAATACCAAAACAGCCCTGATTCCTTCTTCTAAATCTGCGGTAGTTTTATCATCCCAAGTCTTGGGTCGAACATCCGCGCCCTTGCCAAAGAAGCATATTTTGAATATCTTAAAGGTTAACATTGGCGTACACAACGTAACTTGGACCCTTCATAAGGTGCTCAAGTCTACGGACATCGACCAATGGAACACGTGATGAATTGTCATTTGTAAGTCTCATGGTTTAGCAAGAGTAAAAGAATCGTTCTACAGACTGATGCTTTTCCTGTAAAAACTTTAGAGTCCACAAAGGAAAATGGAAGAAATAGGTAAAACACCATAATCTACTATCTGGAAGACGTCCTGCACCTCATCCAGATGAAATACCAGTGCCAGTTTTCTTTAGAGCATCCTTTCTAAAATTGTTAGATCTGTGATGTAGATCATCATGGTGACTACAATGATGTAAATTTTGAATTTTGATTAGGATTCAATCGAATTGAAAGAATTCAATTCACATTAGACGAATTATTTGATACCTTATTTAGGCGTATAAAATAGGCCTCAAGAATCCTAGGTGTAATAATTTATGGATTTTAGAAGTGACAGTAGCTCTGTGTACTACCATAACATTCCTATTTTCCCGGAGAAATTAGGAGTTCTTATGAACAAATCTGCTGAATGGCGACTGGTTATCGGTTGCTCAACTTTTGAATTGTGGTTTGAGGTTTGTTCTTCCCCACGTCGCTAATTTCTTTGGCGCAGTCCCAGTTGAGGAGCACGCAGCGAGACTGTGCGCAGGTCAGACACTTCGGTAAGCGCTATAAGCTTATACTTTTGCCTGAACTGTTTGTATAATATTTTTAAGAGTAATTCAGAATGAAGGCTACTAGATTTTAGCATTTCATGAAATAGTATTTCATAAAATCTTTGTTGGGTATGAAAGTTTTTCATCGATCAATAGGTAATAACCTTTTTTCCGTTTCCGGATCTACATGTTCAAATTTATAACCTCAGACTGAGGCTACTGATCGAAATTATGGGATCAAGCTGTAGAATGAACCTTAAAGTATTGTATCTATTCAAAAAGCCTTCATCTGAGCCGATTCACTCTTCGGAAAATTGTCAAGAAGTTCGAAGAAACACGTATTGCCGCAGACAGAACGTGACGAGGCAGAAAACGAACAGTGCGGAGACCTCAGCTTGTCAAAGAGACGAGGTGGAAATTTGTCAAAACCATGATTGAACTGATTAAGGCTGCCGACGTGAGTAGATCTCGATGTAGCGAATGCTCAAATAGATCCTGCTTTTTAAAAAATTCATAATGCTATAACTTCATGAGTTTACTGAACACAATGAGAGAATAAGGTCATCGAGTTTACTGAAAGATGTCATCGTACCCCTGATTAGATAACTCAAGGTACGCAACCAAATTTGGTGTGAACTGAAGAAGAAAAATTTGAAATCCTTCAAGTCGAAAGCGAGCTGATCAATCGAGTTAGGACGTTCTGAAGCGCCTTTAAAAGTAGGATTGTGACTTGACGTCAAAATCTCTGGTCAGTTATGATTTGAGAGCTGCTATGGCTACAGGGATATCTCCGCTGTTTTTTTATCCTATGATCATACTGAAATCCCGGCGGTGTATATATGATATTTTGAAACTTGCTTGAGGATAAAAACAGCAAAATAATATTTCATTCAGTTAACATATTAGCGTAGTTGGTAACTATGGTTCAGTGTTGTGGAATCATTAATAGCAATACTCGTATACTTCAATGGCATTAAATGAGCTCAATCATTTATAGCCCGATGACTTGATTGCTCTGCAGTTCCATTAGCTAATGGAGATCGGGCCCCAAATCTATTTATCTTAACGTAATTGGAATAACGCATGAAACATAATTAGTATGCCTTCGTTATTTAGTAGCAGGAAGCGCACAGCCTTCCCACAATTCGTATTGGCTCACTCGTGCAATTCTTGCCGAGTACGAGGTGCTCGTTCGCTGTACGAACAAATTTTGTGTTAAGTAACTAAATAATCGACATGAGCGATCCAGCCGCACTGTTTGCGAAACTTAATTAGATGGATTCTTACGAACTCCTCTCGGTGCCACAACATTTGTTTTAAAAATGTATGCTGCGAAAATATGCGAGGCTCAGCCTGGGTATCGAAAATTGAGGTAAAATAAATTGTTAACTAACCAATTAATTTTTATGGACTGTGACTAATGAGATTCTTGCCAAATAGTGATCTGCATGTGCTCTCTGACGATGAAGCAAATACAACAAAGGTTCAAAAAACAGAATTTTCATGCTCTGAACTTTGTCTCGAATTCAGCATTGGCCTTGCGCTTGATCTCACTAACAACCTGGTATGAATTCCAACAGGCATTGAAACTAAGGACAGTATGTATTTCTCAAGCAATCAATGAAAGTTTCACATTCACTGAAATTATTATGTTCTACAGAATCGAACCCTACGTATGGAGGTTATTAACACACTCGCTTTTACGGATTAATGTGTATTTCGTCCAGTACATCTTGACGCTCAAGAACACTCGTTCGTTCGAATCGTAGCAACATCGTGGGACCTCTTCGAAGCTGAGTGAATTTCTATATTTTCATCACCCTAACACGCTTTAAAAATTCGTAAATTATTGTAATATTAATTTGGCATCTACGAAAATAATTTTAACAATCCTGCCACAACAACAACTTTCCTGCCGCAACCGATCTGCCAGCACACAAGGTTACCTTGAAAATGAAGTGCATGTGTGACCGTGCCCTTGTGATTGTGTGCGTACAACTACGCGTGTGTGACTGTGCTTGCGGGCGTAATTTCCAGATGTGTGAGAGTGACGGTAGTGTAGGGATGGTGCACGTGTGTGGAAAGGATGTGCCTCACAAGTAGCAAGGTAGTTCATTTCACATGAGACAATGAAAAATTCATTGCAGTTAACGTGCAAGAAACGTGCACCCTACTCATTTATAGGCAACAGAGGACAAAGTGCTCAGGGCAAGATGCAGAATAGATGGATTAGTTCCGTTGAAGAAGTAGGTCCTAGAAAAATCATTTGTATGAGTGTGAAGGACCAGAATCCTATATTGAGTAAATGAGTCGCATTAGGTTCCTAAATAAAAATTTATGATATGATAAAATGAATTCCTTGAAAAGTGTGTTGAATTTGTCGATGAGATAAAACAGCTTCATTGCTTCACTTCAAGTCAGAAATTCATACTTTCATGATTCCCGGACAGGCCTCTAACATCCGAAATGGAGGCAGGTTTTACATGTAGGTAATGTTATGAGATGCATTCTAAACTGAAAAATTATCAAATCGCTTAAATTAATTAAATTAATCAGATTAATAACCTTTTTATTCTTCATATTTTAAAATAAAGTATAATTCATCGCATTTAAAAGTAAAATTCATTCAGAAAAACCGGTTATAGTTTCCACTGAAGTTTAAAATAAGATCAGTTGGGGGTTGGATTTTGAAATGAAAATTGAGAAGCTTCACCAGTGTTGAATAGTTAGTATATGGCAAGCGCTTGAAAAATGAAACAGAGCAACCAATGAGAAAGTTGAATGATTTTGGTAGGGCAGTCTCTCTCTTCCACCGCACGACTAACAGCCTCTAGGAATCTTCAGCCCTAGACATAAAGGTGCAGGGGTAGGATTCCCGGATGCAAATTGAGCTGAACGCTATAGTGGAGCAACTAGGCGTGTTTTTGAAGCCCAGGCAAAGAAGAATGATTCACTGGCGCTAATTGCTTCAGTGACTAGCAGGCCTCGTCTCTCGTTAGTAATCGCTGAGATATTTTTACGCGGTAGAATTGACGAGATATACTGCTGCAGATTTATAGTCTCAAAAAAGTAAGCTGTTTTTCAATGATGAAAGGGAATTATGGGTTGTTACGTTCAGGATAAAATGACAGTGACTATCTACGAGGACACTGTACATTAAATTTTTGGCATTTGATTTTTTGCCACTGAATGAGAGAGCGGCAAACCAAGCTTAAGTCCTGAAGTTAGTAAACTTGCGCTTTTAATGGAATACAAAGTGTCATTTAAGTCAATGAAAAAAGATGTTTGCGCTTCTCAGCAGGATTGAAATCATGAAGAATAATGTCATGGGAAGCCAACACACGTGTGCCCTACCACAGAGTGTTCAGGCTTCACATATCAGACAGCGAATGTTTTACATTCAGATCGCTGTCAGGATGCTTGTAATAGACGGAGAAACAAAGCTAATGTATGTCCATATTCAATGAATTGGTATTAGATTTATGATGGGTGTCGTATGCGAGTGGGAATGCGGAAGAAAATAACTTTTCTGAACCTTTCTTCAGAAACAGAGAAAAACTTAGACCTTAGAGACAAAAGATTTGGCACATTTCAAAAAAGGAAATGATGGACAATTTGAATCGCGCATAGTGAGCAAACAAGACTTCGGGAAGTTCGTAACGCTTAATATTTCGGTAGTGATCAAGGGGCTTATTCTGTAGTACAGACGGGACTGAACAGCTAGATTGTAGTACAAAGGAACTTGTGCGAATAGATGCCATGGAGATATTTGAAAAGAAGAGTACGTTACTAGATGTTGCCGTAGGTAAGTTGGAGCAATGGCGGCCCTGGATTGCCTTAGTGCTTGCTGCTCTTGCTGCTCTTGTGTCCTGCCTTCTTGCCGTGAGAACTCTTGTGTCCATGGTGCCCTTTGTGGCCGTGCCCACTCTTGTGCCCGCTCTTGTGCCCCTTGTGGTGCCCCTTCGCGAAGAAGCCTTTCTTGCCGTGGCCGTCGTGTTCTTTGTGCCCCTGAATTGTACGCGGTATTAATAAGATTTAAAAAATTTTGTTTGATGCTGTTGCCGGCGGCAATTAATTCATCACTTAATGTAAAGAAAGGAATATTTGAACGCGTGAATAATATTCTAATAAAACAAAAATGAAGCAGTTTAAACAACCATAAAGCGAATAAAAAGTGTAAGGAAAAATTTTATTCACAAAAAATAATTTATGGATAGTCGAGAAAAAATATGACATCAGAGGGTGGAAAAAGTAGCGACGTGGGGAAGAAGTATTATACTCGTAAATCCAATGTAGCTTTAGCAATTATGAGAAGTACATGAAATGCTGAGGTAAGGATACAATTTGCACGTAGAACTGAGAACGGACTTCGAATGAAAATTAAGAGAAATGAATAAAATTTCCTCCTAGCTCAATCTTAATTAGATTATACAACATATCATCATTATTATATCGTGAGGCACGTGTAGGTGTGTGACGGAACAAGAATTGCTGAAGAGAACTTACCCCAAACTTGCCCGACTTGTGGCCTCCGCCCTTGCCGCTCTTGAAGAACGAGTCGAAGTGATCGTGGTGGCCGTGGAAGCCTTTCTTGCCACCGTGGTCGTGGAACTTTTTCTTAAAGCCAGACTCGCTCTTGTGGTGCTCGTGCTTGAAACCCTGCACGTGAGAGAGTGTGTAGTACGTACACTCCGGGAAGTGCCAATTAGGCAGTGCGTGCCGTGTACTGTACTGCAGTGCACGCTGTGAGCCCTGCACCCGTACTCTTGTATTTTTCTCTTAGTTGAGAGCTACTGGACTTTTGATCAAAGTTCGGAGTTCAAGGTGTGAATTTGACATGTACACAAAATTGTATAACGTTGAAATGCCGTAGAGATGCTTTCCATATTATACTCTTATTACTCTGCTACGTAGGTCGTCGAAATATTAATATACTATGACCAGTATCTATAAAAATTTGGTAAGCCTCAGTTTACATACAAAGGAATTAAATTCAGTGTTAATTCAACATTTTTTAATGTATTGCTCAACGACTTCGGTTCTAAAAAAATATTGAATTAAAACTGAATTATATTCCGTTACATGTAAACTAAGGCATACTAAAACTTATTTGTATTGGTAATGAATTCCGTTCTCGTGTCATATCAGGTTCTGACAAGTAATCGTAATAAATAAGCGAACAAAGAAGTTTTCTTCCTCTCCAAGAGTGTTTTCATTTGAAAATGAAATTGCAAACTAATATGTCAGCAACGTTACAAGTAGTGCCGGACGAACCAGCAAAGTAGGAAAATTTTCAGTTCACCATAACCGGGATATGGCTCAAGCCTTTTATAAATCAATGCTGTTCCTGACTGACAATCGAAAAATTGCGTCATATCCGTTATTTCAAAATGTTAAGTTCAAGTTAAGAAAGACAAATTAACAGACTCAAATTCAACGTTGCATGAGAAACACACTACAAGGAAAGCTAAATAGGACAGCTTCAGTTAAACGCCCACTAGTCTTCGCAGGCTGGGACTGCACTAGCTAGAAGTTCACCAGCGGCGCCAGCGAACAACGGCAGCGGCCACTTCGTGCAGCTGTGGGCTGAGGACTCTGGCTTACCTTTTTGCTGTGACCCTTGCCGAAGTGTCCCTTGGAGCCCTTCTTGTGACCTTTGCCGCCCTTCTTGCCGCTCTTGTGGTGGCCCTTGTGGTGCTTCTTGTGGTGGTCGCCCTTCTTGTGGTGATGGCCTTTGTCGAAATGTCCCTGCAATCAAGTTTACAAGAATACAAATTTTTTTTGAGATGGTCGACCGAATACTTGTGATTCAAGTAAAATGATAAAAATTTCAATCCATGTTCGACAAATCAGGCGTTGCCTTATTCATTCAAAAACTTAATTAGAATGCAATTTCGAGCTATTAAGTAAAAATAGTATAAGTCGTGAAGTATTTAGGCACCAATTTTAAAACGATAAATTTGATCTAATTTTTTCCTTCAGTTGGCCGCTTAGTGGGTTAACTCGAGTCTGACGTGTGATAACATGACCAACTCGTGCTAGTTCAATTCCGACATGTGTTAACTCGACCAACTCGTGTTAGCTCACGTCAGACGTGTGATAACTTGACCAACTCGTGTTTGCTCAAGTCACACATGCGATAACTTGACGTATTAGTGCTTTAAAGGTGCATTTGCACCTGTAGAATAACGGAGCCCAGACTTAATTGATATTTTTAAGAACGTTAAGCACAATTATCTAAATAGTATAATAACGTTATATGGTTGCTGATTTTCATTCAAATAAAAAATATTTTCACCATTTAAGCGCTCATTCCCAGTGGCAGTACGAATACACGGTGGAGTAAAATTTTTTAGTAAGAGAGTTAAATCTGCTGTAGGGCTAAAAAATAATTCGATGGAAAAGGTTGAAGTACTTATGGAGAGTTACAGGTGTCATAGCAGACCACCAGTCAATTTGAAAAGAAAAGTTAACACTTATCTTAGATTACCTTTTATTAACGTAAGTGCAAACATAAAAGTATCGTCACTCCACATCAGTGTTACATGCAACGATGGAGCGAGAAATTCATTTTCTCATTGTTCTAATATCATAGACTCTTTCTATGTCATGAGAGTAAATTTCAACCCCACTTTCGATTGCAAGAAAATCTAATTACAATTTTCCAACTGAGTGCTGCGTGCAATTCATAGCCACAAATGATTAATTATCAAGAGCTATTTCACGGATTTGCTTTGACTATCACAGGGTCGTAATGTCGTCCTGCCTAAAAAAATGCTAACAGCCCCCGCAAACCAGGTTAAGTGCTACACATGAAAAGAATCTATAGTTACCCTCTGTGACGCACCTTTTTGCCACTTTTGCCGTGCCCAGATTTGTGGCCCGCCTTGTGTCCTCCGCCGCTCTTGAAGCCCTTACCGCTCTTGTGTCCTGAGGCCTTCTTGTGCCCCGCTTTGAAGCTCTTGGACGACCCTCCACCTCCACCTCCTCCTTTACCTCCGCCTCCTCCTTTACCTCCACCTCCTCCTTTACCGTGCCCTGTGTTAAGCAAAGGGACATTCGGACTTAAGCTTCAAAATCAAACAATGTACTCGTAAACGTGGAGCTGAAAAATCTGAAGCGTCTGAAAACTGGCAATTAATTAGGGTCACATGTCAAAGAAAATCAAACTGGCAAGAAGTTGGTTATTTTTACCGAATGTTTTCGTGTGTCGGAAACAAGATTTCAGCATATACTGTATGGGAGGTCTTGTCTAATTTCACATTGTGCACTGAGATGGCTCATAAATGTCGAAAATTTTAAACAATTTGGCTGAAGAGATTACGTAATAATAATATAATGGCTGCCCCAGTATGGCAAAATTATGAATAATAATCGTTACAGATTTTGAAAACATCACTTAGAAGCGGAGCATCCCACATGGCGAGCATCAAATGTGTTGTAGCTAATGACTACACACATGGCGAGCATCAGATGGGTTGTAACTTATGACCACACATGGCGAGCATCCGAGATGGTCTAGTGTTGCTGCCCGCTCTCGTGCTAGTGTGACTACAATGTTCAGGGACGGTGATATGATGTTCTCTGTGAACTTCATCCATGCCAATGATGTAGCCAGAATTTACGCGTAGGCTTCGTGTTATTGACCAATAAAGATTCATTTCAGACTGTAAAATTGATAAGAAATTTCAAGATCAAAAGAAGCTTGAGTACCGAGAATAAAAAAGTGCCCCAAGAGATGAAATCCAAACCGTGAAACTGGGCTTGGTTATTGTTCACTTTTGTCAATTTTACTTTACATTGCATAGTGTGAGGAAGCAGCTGACAGTAGAAATTAAATGGTGAACTTCGTTGAATTCATTAATTAATATATACCTTAGAAAAACCTCAAGTTTTAGGAGCTGATTTACGAATGCTATTTTTTAGGAGTTCTAGATTAAAAAAAACACTACGTTCAGTTTTCCCTTAAACAGATTTTTTCTATTCTGATAAAATACGTCTTTTCGATGTGGAAAAAAATATATTCCCCTTATTCGATATCCCTTCACGCTTAGTTTCGTCAGAAATATACTATGCGCTACAGTTTCATGCATGCCAACTTTTCGCTGAGCCATAGTGACCAGCTCAGCTCACAGAAAGCGGACGAATAGTGGCTATTCTCAAACCAAAAAGATGCGCCTCATAGGACACAAATCTCACCTCCAGCAGCAGCAACCAATTCGTGCGTTGCTACATGGCTGATCTGTTGGCTGGCCTCAGCTACTAAATCTTCGCGTGGATTACTTGCGGCTCGGATGAGCCTTCGAACAATGGGGTTGATTGGGACGATTTCGTTCAAGTCAGACATTGCAGAAGTGCTTTCGTTTTCTTCTTTTCGTCGGTGCTCTGGGGAAGCGTGCGTTGACGCCGCAACCGCGATGCACAGCACCACGATCGTCTGCAAAATTTGTGATGAGTCATCGAGAGAGTGTAAAAAATCCTAAAGCGACAACGACTGGCTGCAAGTTGCAGCCGCAAGTCGCAGCAAACAAAAGGAGGCCCCATGGATGCAATCAATTGCCACAGCTCAGGTTGACCGGGTAACAGTTGACAGCGATTCTCTCCCTTTCTTTTCAGTTTTACTGGAATAAGTTTTTTAGTTTAATGGGATTGACTTGTCAGTATGGCATCGGCAATAAATTAAAAGTTGAATTAGCCAAAGCCAAATGTTTATTTTGCTCGTAAATTGGAACTATTGCCCAGTTTCCCCTGCATTTTTCGGGGGAAATACACTATTGTCTCAGTCTTGTCACCCTTCAACTACGTTGTAGATAGAGATAAATAATTTGTCGAAACGTATTTTGAACTAATAAAAAAATTTCGGTCCCTTGTATTGTATTGTTCATGCCAAAATGGAGTGTATGATTACAAAACAGTCGAAGGGTTTACTCAATAGAAAAATAAAATTGGGTTGTAACTAATGACTGCAGAATTTTTCCTCGTCTATATTATCACAAATAAATTTCTCCTAAAACTTTGGTTTGCTTTTGTTACTCAATACTTAACATGCTTCTGCAGACTTGCACGTCAACATTTCAGTGTCAACATTTTATCGAGTTCAATCGGGATCCTTTCTGTTTTTCATCGCATGAACATGGAAATTATTTGATACGATTAGGAAGCATAGAAAAATAGCTCAACAATCTCGCCTTGTATTTCTGCGCGGTGGTTAGAATACGTTATAAAATCCGTGAACACGATTGAAAATTTACGTGATTTAGCCCTTACTAGCTACTCAGTCCAGTCTTACAAAGAATTAACTCCATTGAATTTCTGTGAATGATTTTTGTCCAAAGAAGAGAACAGTTTTATTCGATATTTATTCTTCAACTCACTAAGACCTTCACCTCAGCAAATATTATCATGTATAGAGAAACACGATCGTTGCTTTAAAAAACATGTATTGACACTCATACCAGTCTGGTTTCGTAAAATTATATCA
>VOMN01135229.1:0-13573 GCA_014899125.1 Orchestia grillus | reverse complement strand
CAATGAGACCATGTATCGCCTCGTTAGACTTAAGATTTCGTTCGAAATCCCTTCAAAGCAGAGTGCAGGACGGTTCTCGGCCCTAGTAGGTTATAGAGAAAACCGAGCACGGGCCCCAGGCTGCGATACCGGATCCCAGGCCACGATACCGGGCCCCAGGACGCGATACCGGGCTCCAGGCCGCGATACCAGGGCCCCAGGCCGCGATACCGGGCTCTAGGCCGCGATACCGGGCCCCAGGCCGCGATACCGGGCTCCAGGCCGCGATACCGGGCCTCAGGCCGTGATACCGGGCCGCAGGCCGCGATACCGGGTCCCAGGACGCGATACCGGGCCCCAGGCCGCGAGGCCTTATCGCCTCCGAAGCAATCGTCGCTGAGGAGGCGCCCACTAGATCGCCCTCGAGAGCGCGATGGTCCAGTGGAGCGCTGCGATTGCGCCAGCGCATCGGGCCTAGAGAAGTGCTGAAGTTAGTTGTAACTGTGGCTCTCTACCTGCAGAGTGTCAGTTTGTCTACAATTCTGAGCCGTAATTCTAAAAAAATTCGAACTCAAAAGTGAAACCTCTAGTTCTTGGTAAGTTTTATATTATATTTCCTCTCTATTTCGAGGATCTGAAGATCGCTGTGTCTCAGATCTCCGTGATGTTTGAAAATAGACAAATACTCGAGGCCATCCCATTTCTATACGCAAGTTATCAGAACCCTTTTTTGAATGATTATAATACCTGGTTATGCAGCTCAAGAGCAAATATATCTACATATAAGCTAAAAATGCCAAGTCACGGGAACTGCACTATAACACGAGCGTTGTCATATGGCCGACGGTTCATCACTGTTCTAGCTATTAATAATTTGTGATGATGCGCTCAAATTGTCATCAGAGTATCTTTCAAAGTTGCAATGTTAGCTAAGAATTAAAGTCATTGCTTTAATGCCTTTTTTCGACCAATATTAAGTGGACATATTTTAACAATATATTGTTTATACCCTCGATTCGTACGATTCGGGGATTTTTAAACGATTCAGTCCGAAAAATACTCTTCTCTATCGTACCCAATATTAATAACATTTCAATACGTGATTCAAATTTGCCCTCGGCTGTTCCTGTAAGTAGACAACGCTTGGGTAGCGCTACGCTTGGTTCCTGGATGTAGACTACGCTTGGGTAGCGCTACGCTTGGTTCCTGGATGTAGACTACGCTTGGGTAGTGCAGTAGACGAAAAGTAGCCGTGTGGGCGTCGTGTGGGCACCGTGTCGGTACCATGTGGGCGTCGTGAGGGCGCTGCGTTGCCAATCAAAATCTACGTGGCTCGTCGCATGATCAGAACATTTCGTCATGATAAATAATCTCCAAATTTATGCATTATCGATAATTTGGTCAACCTAGGAATTTCTAACAGCCCACAAGCAAGGGAGGGAAATATCTGAAAACGGTCTTAAAAATATATGTAAAGGTAAAAAAGTGCTTCAGCTAATATGTAACTATGAAATGGAAATGCATGTAAGCCTGCCACATTTGGTCCAAGTAGAAGACAGATATCTCTTACCTCTCCAGTAATTACCAAGGGGATAAATGTATCACTGAGTACTCCACCACTACTCCTGTACATAGAACAGCGTGCTGTTATTACACCCGCTGCAAATGTGTTCAAGCCTTTGCAGTAAATACATAATATTTATACAAATTCATGGCAGCGTACGTATACAGCGCGCCCCAAAAAAGTTTGCCCACGGTGATTGAAGTGGCACTCGTAATATATTTTTTTGCAGAGATAATGGAGGAGCGTTATCGCTGCGACCGAGTGCGCGAGTTCTCAGTGCTGGGACTGAGGGAGAGCGAGGCCACCGCGACTGTAGACCGCCTAAGGTCCATCGTGCGAGAGGCTGCGAGGTGGGCCGATGTTGGCAGCAGCTCATGTATGAAAACCTGCCGATGCGTGTGTACAGGGTACGCCATAAGTAAGACCCCCATTCAAAATGATTATATCGCTAGTACCACAATGGTGCAGAACTTTTTCAGTGTATCAGTGTTACCGTCGTGGGTAAGGGAACTTATGGCCCTCCCTCTACTTTCGAATTTGGCCACAATGCTGGCAGTGATGCCTGAGAACAACGCAGATATTGCAAACTCAAACGCAAAGCAGAAATTTGGGTGCCCGTATATACTTCTATACTTTTATATTCGCTACGATATTTTGAAACGACTTTGTGTGCCACTCATATTTCTATGTATGCGTAATTTAACGGATAGGCCTGCACCACACACCCAACACTCATCATCTGTGCAATAGTTTATGCCATTCCATGTCAAACTTCTACGTCATCGCCGCCGAAATCGGGGGCTTAATCCCGTCTTTCTGTTTCCGCCCGCTGGCTGGCCAGCCTCTTACGCTGCAACTGGTTTGTTTTCAAATCCGTAATATTTAAAAACTAGTCTACATATTTAATAAGTTTCCACGGTAATAGTTCTTTCGCAGAGACTACACATGATGACGTCTGCGTTACATTAACGCAACAGCGCGTTGTTACATCGATCGAGAACATTTTGATCAACTCATTAAAATATTTATGGGCTCAATTTCTGTATTATTTTCGCATATTGTCTTGAATATCTTGAAAATGTTTGGGCCTTTATGCCCGGGCCACACTAAGGTGCCGCCGCTTTGTGTGCATGGTGTCCCTTCGCATATACGCGAGCTGTTGAATGAGACNCGCATTGAACGTCAGCACAACACACATCTTGCAGAAACGAATGTGCTGCTTTGTGTCCAATAAATCTAATAAAACTGATCTACATTCTGCAGCAAGGAAAGTTAGGACTGCTGAATTACAGAAATAATGATCATTTAAATTATATACTGACCATATGAAATATTTTCTCCCCCGCGTGAGGTGTTTGGTCCCCCCGTTAGGCCGTCGAACTCAGCGGCTCCAGCATGCCATCAAAACTAACATTCATTGAAACTAAACACGTTTACGGGGAGAGCTTGGAGCTTCCAGTGAACTTCCCACCAGTAATATTGGCCGCTCTGAATTACCCACTTGGACCTAGCATAGCAAGAAAGAATCTTCTCAGTAGTACGTACGCATAAGCTGCCGTGCATATGAAATTACAATGAAAAAATTTCCAAAGGCTTATTCTCAAATTTTGATTTGTGTGCCGCCCAGTTCTCCTGGCAGCTCCGCGGGGGGACGGTCCACAGCCGCCATCCTCAGCTCCTCTCCCGCGCAACTCACCGGCTCCCACGTGACCCTAACCGTCGTGGGAGGTTCTCAAGATTCAGTTATTTCGTGAGTAATTATTACTCAATACAATGCAGGTATATTAAAAACAAATTAAGTGATAGTATTTTGTTCGATATTGTAACAGATTCCTTCTTGTTCTACGGAAACATCACAAACCTAAGCTACCACAGTGAATCAAATTTAAGATTTCATGGTTTCCTCGGCTGTGGCACCCCCGGTTGCCGGACCGCTGCCTGCCTGGAAGTGTCTCGGGCATTCGTCCTGAGCCTTGAGAGAACGTCCTACTGGACGTAGCTACGTCCTACTGGACGTAGCCTGTGTTTGTGTGGAAGCCGTTTCCACATTTAACACGTTGGCCGCGATGTACGCCATATTGGTACACGCGATCATCTAACCAAACGTAACGAAAGCACTAACATATATGAATACAAATTTTCAAGTTTTCATGATATTTTTGTTCATTACTCGAATAAGCTAGTGCATATTATAAGGAAAATGAATAGAATAACCAAATTTGTGAAAACAAAATTCTTCGTTATTACATACACAACGGATATATTTGTCGACATGAAATTTTACCTGTATGGGGAAATCGCGGCCAATGTGTTAAACAACATTTTCGCTGCTATGAGAAGAGAGACATTTCTACTGCTGAGTATTCTCGGAATGCGAAGAAAATAGGAAGTGTGCGCTCGAATTTTTTTTGGAAAAACGATGAGCTTTTGCCAATTTACGTCCAAACGATTACCTTTACCTTCCTCTGATATTGTGGTACATTTATCAATTTTTATAGAGGGAATAGCTCACTTGTGTAGCAAAATGATTTTGATCGGGACGACTTTTTGCAAACGCGAAATGTTTAACAAAAATCAGCCGCATGCATGTCAAAAATGCGGTCAACTTAGTGGAGACAGTGAATTTTTAAAATTCAACTTGATACAGAAAATTATACATGATCTGGAGAAACAGTTGCTTTTCGGATTTAGTATTATCAATTTAACTAAAATTTTACGCAAACCAATGATCACTTACTGGAAAATATTGCTTAGGAATTAACTTGTACAGTAGGAAATAATGATTTTAAGACAAAATTGTTAGTTACACTTAGTTAAACAATAGATTCTGGAATACAATCGTCCGCTTGCAGTATCTCGAACGATGGGAAGAAGTTGCTGGAGCTGCCCACCAGCGGCGTGCGCCGGGCCGCTCTCCTGGAGGCGGCCAGGGGGCGCGTGGTCCTCATCGCTGACGTGGAGGGGGTGGGGCGCGACTGTGTCGCCGACGGATCACGTCAGATGATCGTGTCCTTGAGCATGCCATCAGAGCAGCAAGCTGACACTCTGATGAGAGTGCTTGAGGAGCTAAAACATATTTCCCGCCCATGTAGCCCCGATAACAGGTACCTAGTCATGAGCAATCTTGAATGTGTTGATCGGATTAAGAAAGATCCTCAAGCGCCCCAGTCAGCGAGCATTTATGAGTCTTCTTCATCTTGCCCAAGGGCTCTAGACGACCCTGCTGCCTCTGTGGTCGGTGTATACGAGCCCTCGACTCATGCTCCGAGTGTGAACTCTACCGCAGAAATATCGAAGCTAATCGAGGGTGAAAAGGCTTTCGTAGCTCAGTTAAAACAGTGCACCAGAAAGACATTGTGGCCTCTTGAAATTCAAGAAATCGTGAAAAACATGGCTCAGCTTCATCAGAATGTATGCTCCTCACTGAAACCAGGCTCTACTCAAAGACTGTTGGGATATTTGAGAGAAAACTTGAAAACAGTCCGGGAACACAGTATTTGTTTTGACTTCTTTTCAGTCTACGGGACGCGGTCGCCCGACTTGAAAGTCGAGATTGTGAGTCGCCTGTGCGCCCTCAAGCGGTGGGTGCAAGCAGACAGCGACGCTGCTGGGGTGCAGAGAGCCGAGGTGTTAGAGGCGCTCAGTGAAACGATCCGCACGATCTCAGACAGACAAATTTTATTGCAGATTGATCAGGATAAATTCAACGTACAGAAATGTGGTGAAGTTATACTTCAAGGCAAAATGAGTCAGTTCGTCAAAAAAAAGTACGTGAATGTGTACTCGATCCTCACTCCTGAAATCCTTATCTTAACTACCCCAGAGTACCTGTACCTCACCCACGTCATGACGGACAAGATGACGAGTGCCGTGGCCCACAAGGAGTCTACCATCGAATTCGTTATCACTTTGGACGCGAAAGTTTCAGAGAAGAAATTACACTTGAAGGCGAAAGACCCTAATTCCATGAGATATTGGCTGAATAGCTTACATTCCATCATAAAAAAGAGCATCGAACTCTATTTTTAAAGCTCTCAGTGAAGCCGCTCCGGAACGCAGTTCTGACCATGACGCCCTCGTAATAAGTTGTTTTAGGTTACATTGCTTTTTCTCTGACAGCAAAGTTCACACAATACAACTATTGAGAGGCTCAAGAAAGTTTGCAGTAATATTCGCTACCATGAGAAAATTATCCTTGTTATTCTTTATAAATTGATGACTGCTTATGCTTGAAGGACTACGAAGGGCTCCAATAGGCCTCGCTGAAGAGGCCTGCCGTCGTTACTGTAGGTTATTTGATTAAGTTCATCTTCATAACATTTTAGATGCATCGACTGGGGTTTGTTGCTTAATTTGTTGTCTTTTTTGATTGAAGTTACTTTAGTGTTGGTGTTCATCTTCGTAAAATTTTAGATTTATGGTCTGGGGTTTGCGTCTTCTTTGAATGAAATTGCTTAATGATAATGTTCATCTTCATAACATGTTCGATCAATTGACTGCGATTAGTACGGGTTTTGACTGAAGCTGCCTGATGTCGGTTCAGTTCAGCGATGGAGCTGGGAGTTTTATCAGGGGAAGCTGTTGCTCACCTTTGTGTTCGAATATTCCGGCTCAAAATATAACCTGAATACATTTATTTCAATGGAATATATCGATGACTTCCTACTTGTTTTATTTTATTCAGTCAGAGTTTAGTTCTCCAGACTATTAGGAAACATGCAGTTTTGAAATGATGCTCAATTTCTCGTCAGCGCCTTGTTGGCTTCCAGTAGCCGTAGCTTTTTCGAAGCAAGTCATTCATATTAAAGAATAGAAAACGAACAAATGGAAGACACAAATATATCAGCTGTTCAAAATAGAACCAATACTTGCGGGTAAAAATATATTTGTATCAGAATTTCATTATTAGTCATCAAATCAAACTTCATATAATTCAAGAATGGGGTTTCAAAGCATTTTTTGCGCGAATTTAATAGAAAACGCGATAGTTTAGTATTAATATTTTCCAATGCAGCGCGTGAGAGCAGCTCGGCACGCACGTGCCACACACCACACGGGCAGCGCTCCCTGCCATGCTGTACCTGACACTTAATTCACTCTGAAATATTAAATTCAGATCAAATGTCCTGCATTTCTTTCATGGGGATTTGCGTTCTTGTGCTTTACCTCGGGCACTGGTGTGGAGCATGAGAAAAAAGCTTGTTTTCTTCTACACTTAAAATAGGAAAATACTTACGAATGGATTTGGAAGAAAATCTCGATGCCATTCCGTACACAACCTCGTACGCGTACGTAAGGGAGCGCAAAGGACGGAGATGTCGAGGCTCTAACCGGTCAGTTCCCGGCAGAGTCCTACACAACACAGTTCCCGGCAGAGTCCTACACAACACAGTTTCTGGCAGAGTCCTACACAACACAGTTCCTGGCAGAGTCCTACACAACACAGTTCCCGGCAGAAATCTACACAACACAGTTCCCGACAGAAACCTACACAACAAAAACACCAAACATGAGATGTTCCTCATGGATTTTGTTTGTATTTTCGAAATCAACGAGTTACTGTACTAAGAAAAATATCATAGATTTGTGCAGTCGATCCAACTCACGCTCTGCATCACCGCTCCTATAGCTCTAATTGGTCATCATTTTGAGTTTTGACTAAATTCATTGGCTCATCAAGTTTTTGCTATTGGCAAGAAAAACAAGTTGAATTTGAACAAGAGACTGAGATTAACGTCCCTACAATGTTTCAAAGATGAAATTAGGGTGAAATATTGCAAAAAATTTACAAAAGAAAGACAACTAAACCTACCATTTTTTGACGTATTCTTAAAGTATTATCCCAGAAAGAAAAAGAAGAAGCGTTTCGATAAAATCAAGCGTAAATAATTCTACTGATTTATCGAACATTGGCCAATGATTATAATTATTTACTCATGTATTCCTCTGTGAGGTATCTCGTTATTCTGAACAGCAAGTGATTGGGAAGTAATTCTTTGCAACCTGACAATGAAATTATGTTTATAAGAAGAAATTTTACATGGCAACGATGGCAAATTTTGTTATTTTAACTATAGAATCATTCATTTATTTTCTGCAGTAAATGGCGTACACTACAAGGTTTTTAACAATAGTACTCTAACAGGTAAATTATTCATCAGTAAAAACATTCGGTTATAGCGCGGCATGAAACATCAAAGAACTGAAAATACTTTTTTCGTTTTTCTAATGACCTCACATTCCGAGACTTCTCCTGGAAATCAGGCCTAGCAAATGATGTTGTGTGAGATGCTACTGTAATTTTCATCTGAGTGCCCTAAGTACAGCGGTTTGGGGGTCAAACGAGATTTAGAAACACGTGTACGCCAAACATTATATTTGAACTACTATTTTGTCCAATGCAATGAGCATCAGAGTTAATCCGAGAGTGAAATTGTCTTTTAGAAAATAATAAGCATCACCGTGTTATCAAAACAATTGTTTCCATCATCAGTTGCCACCAGAAGGAACTTTCGAACACATTTTGTCAGTGAATAACTGCAAAGTTTATGAGAAATAAACTTAATTACTATTGACTCATGGGGGTAAATAAATAAAGCGTCACGTGCGGGGGGGATGAGCAGTTTATTTTCAAGTGTGGATACACAAGGTGAAGGTGGTCATAGACAGGCTGCAGTACACGCTCAGGAACATGGTGCGGTCTAACTCTACTATGGAAGTTGAGGTCTGGAAGGCTGTCGACGGCGCAACTTTCCAGATCGTCATGAAGTGTTTCAGGGATTTGGCATTGAAGTTCATCGCAGAAATGTGGCCTTGCAGCATCGAGCTGCCGAGCTCTGACTCGGACGCAGGCGCGTTGGGCGGCAGCGGCAGAGGTGACCGCCTCCGCCGGCGCCCCACACACGGCCCGGGGTCGGTCACTGCGAGGCAAAGAGCTGATGGAGGAGTCGAGCAAGTGGAAATTTTTCTTAACTGGTAAAGAAATTAAATAAGCATCTTGCTTCATTCTCGCTTAGTTAAAGAGCAAACTTCGAAAGACCATTTTCAGCACAGCTGAGAGACGCTAATTATTATGAATTAATATCAACTGCTCCCTTTGATCCCGCCATAATAAATTGATTAGAATCAGCATTGAGCTTCCTGACAATGTCGTCACCGCATGCACACCGATAACTTGTCTTAACCAATACTGGATTACTTTGTTTAATGAATTACTTTCACATCTGCTAATCTGTTTAGTTTATTTTAAAAAAATATTAAGCGTTTTACCGGCAACTTGGGATTCACGGGTGTTGAAAATTATTACAACGATAAAATAGTACATTTATTTTTAAACAAAACAGAAAAATCCTGAATATTTATCACTACTCACTATGTCATCTCGTACTTTCAAGTGAAAAGGCCTGTATTCTTCAACAGATATATTAGTACTCGTAATTTGAGAATGTGTGATATAAATTTTCAAATTAGTAGTGTTAGCAAACTTCAATGGTTACATAAAGAACCTCTATAGTCTTTAGAAAAGACTGTTGAGTACAAATTGCTAAAAGGTTACTGCTCATGATTGTGGGCGAGGCTTCTAAGGATCCCATATACAGGTTAGTTCACGCTACGCTTTCTAGGGATCCCATATATGTGTTAGTTCACGCTACGCTTTCTAAGGATCCCATGTATTGGTTAGTTCACGCTACCGAAAATAAGTTGAAAACATGGCGAATAACTATGGGAGAATTTGAAGAAAAATGAAATAATATATCTGTTGAAAAATACAGGACTTTTCACTTGAAAGTACGAAATGACATATTGGGTAGTGATAAATATTCAGGAATTTTTCTGTTTTGTTTAAAAATAAATGTATTTCTTTATAGTTGTAATTATTTTCAACACCCGTGAATCTCAAGTTGCCGGTAAAACGTTTAATATATTTAAAAAAAATAAACTGAGCAGATTAGCAGATGTGAAAGTAATTCATTATACAAAGTAATCCAGTATTGGTTAAGACAAGTCATCGGTGTGCATGCGGTGACGACATTGTCAGGAAGCTAAATTGAGATTCTTATCATTTTAAAAAGGCGGAAACAAAGGGCCAAGTTGATATTAATTTACAATAATTAGTGTCCCCCCGCTATGCTTAGTTCTTACGTTTCACTTCCTGCCGGAAAACCACGGGAGCAACATCGTAAAGCCATGCACAATTTGAAACTAAGCATTTTAGCCTTCTAGCCGACGCCAACTCTGGTTGCAACCACTGATTTATCATTCGAGTAAAGGCTCCGGTAATTAAAATAAATAGCGTGCACTGAAACAAACGAAAACTTATAGAAAAATCCAAGTAACAGCTCAAGACCTCCGAGACCATAAGATTGTTCCTACACATGGCGTCTCAATTTGCTGAATGTGAACAGAAGTAGCCAGGTTCCGTGGTCGTATTGTGGATACGGCCGAACTCACGCGTGCTGCAGGTCTTGGTGACGGTGGCGGTGGCCAGGACGAGAGACGCCGTCGTCTTCCGGGCTGCGTGCAGCAGGAACCTCCCTGTGGGGAGGCAACATTGACTGGGCACCGAGTGGAGCTATTTTCCTGCCAAACCTCAACACAGGAGAGTCAATTGTACGTTTGTCGGTCGTACATAAGAGAACAGACACATATCCCGAAGAAGTAGAAAATCTTTGAAAATTGAAAAAGCAAGAAAATTTATACAAATTTGATTGCCTGAATCCTTCAAGTTTCTATTACTATAGTGGCGAAACTAAGATATCGTATCATATTCAAGTCTTCACTCTATCTTTTGTTTGAATAAATAGTTATTTGTATTTCAATATAACAAACCTTCTTACTCTTTTCTACAGCCTCTGATGTAACTAAATTAATGCGTTGCGTGCATGACCTTGCATTTCTAGGCACCAATTTCAAAATTTTCATTGAAACCTTGATGAGGGAGAAGACTCGACCACGTCATCCTGAAGGAAAATCAACGCTTTGGCATAGTCCCCTGAAGGCTAAACTTTCTGTAGATACTTTTATCGTCACGCATCTGCTCAGCTGTCCGATGCGTTGTCTCACGTGAAACTTAGATGCAAAATGAATCGTTTTAATGAGAACGTACTTTCAATTTTTAGCCAGAAAATGACTAAGCGATATTTTGGAACAAAAATTTCTGCCAGAGGTGTACTTAACATTCTTAAAATAGAGCTTCGAGTCCGCAGTGAAACGACACCGTTGAAATGCAGTCGTTCAATCGAAAGCATGGTCGGACGTAAAATATTTCTCATGGTCTGATGACGCCGTGCAAAGTGATACCTACGAATCCTAACAGGAGAAGTGCATTTATGTTCTGACCATTGTTTGATCAGATATTTCGGGAACACGTTCCTGCCAACATGTTCAAGGTCAAAGGAAGAGTGCTCTGTGGCGGAGAGCTGCTGTCACTCGAGAGGATGAGAGCCTCACACGGCAACTGTAGCTAATCCCCAAAATTTGCTCAAAGGAGGATAGATTTGCTTTTTCTAGAACGATACTTGCGACAGTAATCCCTCAGACTGCACTGACTTACGAAGTCGAGTGATGTTCTGGAGGTGCATTGCAAGATCGAGATTAAGATGTCCTGCCTTGTACTGAATATCTTCGGTACCGAGTTGTTTCTCTTTTCTTTAATTTCACTTTTCACCCTGACAGTTCAAGTCAAGACGGCTCACTCGCACCCACAAAACTTCCATATTAGAGAAATAATTGCAGGCTTTCGGGAATATGCGCGAGTGAATGCACCTGAACTGGATAGTTTGAGAGGAATAGCGTTCTCAAATTTAAATAAATGCCGTAAAACTTCAGGATTACTTCTGCTTACAAGATTGGGTGCCTTAATACTTCTTTCGTTTTCTCTGCCGACAATGCCTAGGCGAATCTATGCTCGAGAGAATAGGAACTGTAATCGATACTGAGGTAGATAAACAAACCTATTACAACGGAATGCTGAATTTTACTGTACATGAAAGCTATCAAAAATGCATCAAAAACAGCGAGTGCAGCGTAAATGCAATGAGAGCCATAATGTGTATTGTAAACTGTTTAACGCACTTGAATTTTTTCTCGCGAACTTCCGAAATTAGCTACAATTTTGGCTACATAAATATTTTTTTCCAATTATGACCAAATTTATCGATGGAGCAGCAAAGAAGTTAGACTGGGGAGTGTGTGTAAAGAAACAATATCAGGAAAACAATACAGAATATAGGAAATTATATGCACTGTGCAGATTCATATACATGAAGCGTTGGAGTGCTGCCTCTAACTCGCCGAGTGCGGCTGCCACTGGCCATCAGCGGGGCTCAATTCCGTGCAGGCTCCTGTTCACGTCCTGCTGTACCTTCCTATCTCACTTTTTGGTGTGTCGATTCCGCACTCATTGCCAAGTTCTACCTTTGCGTTTTTTTGGTGCCCACAATTGTTTTACTAAACTTTCAGGCAATGCAGACTCAATCTTTACCAAAAAAGTATTTACCATAACGCAAGCTCTGCTAACAGCACAAGTTTACCAGAATCTTCCCCACGTCCTTCAGAGGCGCCGGGAGCTCCGGCGCAGGACACCACGCACGTCAGGGAGACAGCTAACACCAGGGCAGATAGTCCTTTCTGGGGTGGAAAAGATGAATTTTAATCAACATTCATTATAAACGAAGTTGAGTTGCGAGGATGAGTCGGTTATCGAAGAAGTGAAGTAAGTGTTTACGGACACAAGAAAAATTCATTGAAATTACAAGATTTGCAGCTGATGGTCGATAGAGCCTCTCCAGAACCCAGTTCTCAGCATCCACAACGCCTGAATTGCGTGGCTTCGCAGGCCTCGAAGGTGTCTTTTGTTGAAGCCAATTCTTATTTGGAGGAAACTAAATACAAGGAAACTTCAAAGCGGTCCGCTAACTTCAATAGGGAAAAAGTGATGGAGTGTAGTTCCTTGATAATAATTATGTCGATATATTAGAACAAAAACTATGACCATTAGAAAAGGAAGTGCCTGAAATTCATCCTTAGCTACATATATTGTGGAGTGACCGCATAATGGACGAGATCTCTCTTTACCTAGGAATGGGATCAACCATTGACATTATCATCACTCGCGAAAAAGTATGCACCATGTGCTCTGAATTATAATGGCAGGTTGTTTTATTATGTATATAGGGGAAGAAAAAGATGATTTAACAGGTTGCTACAAAAGTAATGTGCGATTTTCTTGAATGAAGCGTACTCGTGTAGCGTGTGCTGCTACGCTACACGAAACTGGACAAGGACCGTTCAGAGCAATATGAGTGCTGCTCAACATAAAATGCTGTTCTTGTTCCTAGCCTCCATTCACGCTCACATTCATTTTAATGAATTATCAGGTCAGACTTGATTTACTCTGCGGTGTTCGTAGAGATGGTGTTGTAAATAGGGCACTGCAGTCCTCACGAGGCGCTAATGAGAATGTTGTAAATATGACACTGCAGTCCTCACGGGGCGCTAATGAGACTGCACGAGTGCAGAAGGTTGTGGCAGAAGAGGTTGTGCATTTTGGAACAATGCATACCTGGCCAAATAAAAATTTTGTGACCATGCTATAGTAAGATACAATTCAGTTGATCTTTCAATCATTTATGCAAGTAATAAAGAATGTTACTGAATCTAACCTTCTCCACAACGCGGGAACACACCCCACACCCCCCAGCTGCGCCCCGTAGGGACTATCCGAGAGTAGAAATGACCACAAATTGAAATTTCATACAACGAGCGAGTAAAAGAACGCATTTCAACCGAGTTAAGTGTCTAACATTTACTCAAAACCGTCTCCTGCAGCCTCGCTACGGCAGCAGACCTCGTCAGCAATGGCTACTTGCCACAAAACGAACGTCCACTGCGTTGCTGAGATGCAGCTAAAACGGCAACCCACACTGGGAAGTAGGCTGTGAAATTAGTACTTCAGACAAGCTTCGTGACCGTCAAAGCTCTAGAAGAATGGCAAAAAAACTGTGGAAATGGAAACCAAATAATAGGTCC
>VOMN01135223.1:0-35470 GCA_014899125.1 Orchestia grillus | reverse complement strand
TAAATTGATTTTGTGCTGGCTCAGCTGACTGGGATGGGCTTACAGTACAGGCAAGAAGCCCGTCGTTCTTACCCTTCCAGCTGCTAAACCAGCACCTGGGGAGCAGGCGCAAACCTTAATTTTAACTAGGAAAGGCTGCGATTCATGGACGTGCAGGGTCAAGCAAGGACGTGGCATAGACGAGCGACGCTGATGGCCGCGGACCTATAGAGGCCTATAATTTCGGCCAAAAAGTGGGCATTTCGTTTGTGATTCACCGATGATTCGCCTCCGATACGTCTATAAATTTGCGCTGAATCATCCTTAATTCACCGGCGACACGTCCTTGATTTTTGATAGGGTACGACCTCGTTCTGATGATACCTCACTAGCTAAATCACAGGGGCAAAGGTAGTCCATTTACATATCGGCTTATTGTGGTTTCATTTAATTATTTTGTATATCATTCAATGAAAAGACATTGAAGTCGTAGCAATATTTGTGAAAAAATGAAATAATCAAGTTACGTTTTAAATTGTTTTGTTATTCATTTCTACGGCATACAAATGGAAGTAATTACCACGTATTGCTGTGTAGGGAGAACACTGAGGCTTGAAAAAAATCAGAGGCATAAAATAGTGTCTACCAACGCATAAACTTTTAAGCAACTCCCATTGCGTCGATGGAGCTTTGGGAGCCGATTGGCTTTTAATTTTTTCCATAATTATTTTACTAAGACAGTTAACGCGCAGAATGTCAGAGAATGAAGCACTCAATCCAACCTGATGCAGAGTTCTCAGCCGTGCGTAGTTCCCCTGAAGAAAAATTGTTACGCGGGTAATTCATTCGCTTGTGTAATTGCTGAGGTTTCAGGATCCCGAAACAGAAATTCTATGTTATAGGAACATTAAAAATGTGTTCAGAAGTAAATATTTTAGTCGAGTTATGAAAATTCAATCTTTTTGCTTGTTACCTATGTTAAGCTGAATTGAACATTAACGTGTCGAGAAGAAAAGGTGTTCGGAGAAGAAAGAAATGAGGGATAAAGAACTAAGTTTAGTTGAAAGAGGCGCTTCAGTGGAAAGCTAAGCCGTGAAAAGAAGAGGAGTTTAGCAGAAACAACTCAGCACGATTGAAAAAAAAAGTGCGCAAGGGGAAACTGGCAGTAGAATAAAAAACATAGAGTAAACCAGTTGTCAGGTATGATTTTTAGGCGTGGTCTACGACCTAATGGACATTATCAACCACCTGGTGGACATTATCATCCACCTGGTAAACATTACCAACCACCAGATGGACATTACCAATCACCAGTTGGACATAACCAACCACCAGATGGACATTACCAATCACCAGTTGGACATAACCAACCATCAGATGGACATTACCAATCACCTGGTGGACATTATCAATCACCAGATGGACATTACGAATCACCAGATGGGCATTACCAATCACCAGGTGGACATTACCAATCACCAGGTGGACATAACCAACCATCAGATGGACATTACCAATCACCAAGTGGACATTACCAATGACCTGGTTTGCATATTCACAAGAGATAAGCAATTAGAAGAATACAGTAGTGTGCATTTCACTCGATATTGGGAGATGAGAACTAAAGCATAAAAAATCAAGCAGTTATCCTCTAACTCGAATTGTACTCTAACGAAGTCATCGACCACAGAATTGACTGACATTGTTTCAATAGTTTATAAATGAAGTCTCAGCACTTTGCATACCACAAGAGATATCGGTTAAGAAAATTATTTTACTCGTCAGTCGTCTCAAGTTGAACGAAGCTGTAGGAATATACAGGGAGGTGCATGAGTTCATTCACAATTATGACCATTTTATTACTCGACAACTAATACAGCTATAAAAATGAGTTACATAGGTAGGAAATGGAAGACAAATTTTTGAAGTTCCACCGTGTATCGATATTACGGATTTGAAGCATATTTTGTAATTGTAATTTACACATACAATTATTACATCACATCTATGCCGAAATGCAGCAAGGACCAGCAAGAAGAGATATTGGAACGTTATTTCTCTATTAATATACCTTTAATTGCGTTATAGAGGGACTTCGTAAGAACATTTAATTAATCAAAAATGGCCTTCCAAACATTGAGTTATTGTAATGATTTCAAGATTCAGAGATTTGGGCTCAGCAGTTGAGAAAGAAGCCTCTGGAAGACTGAATGCGGTTCGAAATGCATGGGTGATTTAGCATATTTCATTGAGTGTCGAAGCAGCTTTAAAATCACAGAGTAGGCAACGTTCCAATCGACTAGTAATTTCACGAAGATCACTGCAACGCATCCTAAGAAAAGATTTAAAACTGTTTCCACGTAAAATTCAAGTAACACAATTGTTAAAGTTTAGAGACCATCAACAAAGAAAGGACTTTACACGTGCATTTCTATGAAAGACGAATAATGAAATTTTTACCTCACACCTAATCATGTCTGATGAGGCCCATTTCCATATCANGATGATATGGACATGCAGAATTTGTGGTTCCAACAAGATAGGGTGATACGATATACAGGATGAGAATGCATGGTAATACTAAAAGGTGCCATTCCTGGGCGTTTAATTTCACGTTTTGGTTAAGTTCAGTGACCACCACGGTCTCCTGATTTAATCCCCGTAGGTTTTTTCCTACGAGGATACCTTTAAGGAAATGTGGATAAGAAAGGAGGATTTATAGACTCGATTGAATCAATTAATATTTTTGGTTCGATGGCGCACTAATTACAGTGGTAGCCTCGCAGCTGAGAAGTGAGGGTTGGACTCCAGATTCAAGCACTGATATTTACTTAACTATGAAGTGCTTCCTTTGAAAAAGGAAGTTTAAGCCTCACATTTCTCTCATGTCAGTTGTTATAAGGAACTGAAGACCCAACGGTAAAACGTGTTGGAAATAATAAGGTTCACAAAAACTCAAGTATCAACTGATTCAAGTACAGCATCGGGACTCAAATATTAACGTATATAAGGAGTTGCTTACGAAGTCCAAATCTAGAAGTTAAGTCTTTAAGTAAAACAAAAAATACAATGTTGCTTAATGGTAATGCACATTAAATTCTTTTCCTAGTATGCAGTATGCCGGATATGCGGTATTCTGGATGTGCGGCACAACGGATGTCACTTTCCGGGTTCGCAACGCTCCGATTATGCGGAATCACGAATATGCTGTTCCGATTACGTCCGGTTCATCTCTTTAAATTTTTAGAATTGCAATCAAACATGAGTGCATGCATTCATCTTCCATAATAAACAAACNTTCGCAACGCTCCGATTATGCGGAATCAATAATATGCTCTATTCCCATTATGTCCGGTTCATCTCTTCAAATTTTTTAAAATTTAATCTAACATGAGTGCATGCATTCATCTTCCATATTAAACAAACACATTTGAACAGTACATTTTCTACATTAACAGCTCCAAAATTATTAGTGAAAATGCTTCAATTATTTACGCAGCGTTAGTTCACCTCATTTTGAAGATTAACGCTTCTGTAAAGCCCAAAAGTTTACTTCATTCTTTCTTCTTGTCTGTAAGCTAAAAGCAAACGGAAAAAAAGACACAGCCAAAGAGATAAACATTTATTCAATAACATTTCACCCTCCCCTCTTTCTAGTGCAAGTGTAACTCTTCATTTTGGCTGTTAGTTCAACAGGCTTGCCTGGCTCATTCAATTGAAGCAGATCTTCTGCTCACACACAAGAAGTTTATTTGAACACCGTGGCTTGCTGCGCGTTATGCTACTCGGGGATCGTAAATGAACATGTTCTATGTGCAGTGCGTGTTCACCAACGCAGGCACAAACGCTTTCCGCTTCCTGACTCTAGTGGTATTGGTGCCTTCCAGTTTTACGTGAAATTCATGCCATTATATTTTTAAAATTCACAGTATTTTGATTCAGATCGTTCGTTTTCTTTTAACAAGAAAATCTCAAATAGCTAGAATTAGTTCAGACTCCTTCTTGGAATCATATGGAACCCTACCGTTTTCGCTGGTGAGATGATCTCTGAAATTTTCAGACTTCTTGAAGTATTTGAGGACGGTTTGGTAGTCCCAGCCCGGGTTGCCTACCGCCGTCCATCTATCATAGTCGTAAGGGTTGCCTCGGTTGTAGAGCATAAAATTGATAGTACTTGTACCCCCGATCACTTTGCCTCGAGGATACAAGTTTGCCTGAAAGTAGATTCAAAAGCATTTTTGATGAGCTAATATTTTATTAGAAACAGAAAGCAAAAATTGACGTTCATCGAATTATATGACTGAATTTATTCTCAAACTACTTTTTGTCAGGTGAAGTTTATTGATCACACAAAGTAAGAGAACAATGTGTCGGTAATATATTCATGAACCACAATTTGCAAGCATTTAAGGTTCGACAAATTTTCAGCTACGCATGTAAACAATCTTTTTTTTATATTCCTCCATGACCACGCACATTCTAATACGTCTTCAATGGATGTATCTCTCAGAGACATTCACGAAATTGATAGAAAATAAATTACCATCATACAACTGGAATGGGCAAACAACTAAAATCAGCTTAGTCCAAAAGATAATTGTGTAAGTTCTGAATGATTACTTCAAAATTACAGGGAGGTTAAAATTCGTCATTTCAAACAGTTCACGTCTTCGAGAAACTCGGATGCAAGAGTTCTTGCTCGCTCTTTTCGAACGCTGTTGACACGAATTTGTGCATGGAAACTAATTTTCATCCATCAGTCCAGTTCATTTACCTCTCTATCACCAATACGAGCCTCTTTTCATAATAATTGTATTTTGTATCACGAAAACGTCGATCTTGACCGACGTAAAAGGGTTGATATTTGCGTTGAGGGGATATAAATGATTAATATTCCCATCAATATAGTTACTTTACTGCAATGCGCTGAGTGGTCGCGTATTTTTTTGTTAAAATCTTATCCGAGACGCGTCCAGATAGCAGCCAAGCTGAGGTCATGTCGGTTCTTTTAAACTAATGGATCTCAAACACGGTGCCCCGGCACACTAGTGCGCGTTGAGACCAAATTTAGTGGGCCGCGAAACAAGAAGACACAAAAATCTACGTATACCTTTCATAAAGTGTAAAACTAATTCCTCCCAAATCCCGAAGAATATGATTGTTATCCAAAATGTAAAATTTTNTTAGGGAGTTAAAAGCTCAGGTCAAACACCGCAAACAGTGCCACAAACACTAAATTGTACCGTAGTTATTGCAAAACATTTTGGATCTGAGGATGGCGCTGTATTATCATAATTATATGAAATGCATTCAATTACAACCTTTATTTCATGAACAAATAGAGAACTACATTTAATCCAATGTACGAGCTTTTCGTTCACGTCATGTCAATAATTTTCGTTTAACTTGGATTAAATTCAGAGTATTTGCTTGCTATCATTTTACCTTCACCATCGAGGTGAATTAAACCATAAAACAAGTCAACTAAGAGCTTTTATTCCTTGGATACCTTGGAGATGTGTGGGCCTTCACGCCCGGGCCACACTGGGGTACCATTTGTTTTATCTGTGTATAAGCCAAATATTATGAATATCGCAAGTTGAAAAAATTATCAATGTTTCTTCAACCATATTTTAAAGCTGAACGAAACAATTTGAGAGCTAGCACGGCGGCGGGACTGCCAGCACTGTGCTGACACCTAATTAGTTTATCACTGTCTCCTATGGAGTACGTGAGTTACAGTGTGTGTCAACAGTTTTATAATATAACACCTCTCTCAATAACAATGGATAAGTTCATAAAAAAATATTCTGTGACGATTATGAGTCTACTGACAGCAAGCAAATAAGAAATCCGTCGACTTTAGTGAAAAAAACTTAAGTTCACCACGACCGAAGATGCAAGGATGAATATTTGTAGTTAAGATTTTCTTTGACTGGATAAGTTGAGCGGCCAAGTCTATTGTGTGTTGTTTGTGGTGAAACGTTGTCCAATAAATGGATGGTGCCAAATAAATTAAAAAAACATTTTACTACTAAACATTCCTATCTTAAAAATAAAGATTTTGGCTATTTTCAAAGATCGTTAGATCAGCAAACAAAGCAAAAAAACCTTTCCAAAAAACTTTGAGCATACCAGAAAGAGCTCAACTTGCTTCCATCGAAGTGGCAGAACTGATAGCAATGAAATTTAAACCTCATACTCTTGCTGAGTCAGTTATTTTGCCCGCTTGTAGAAAGATGGTTAAATACATGTTAGGAGAAAAAGCTGAAATGGAAATAAACAAAATAACCCTATCAAATGATACAATAAGGAGAACTTCAGATTTACCAACGAATATTGAAACTAAAGTACAGAGCTTAACTAAAGTATCAAAATTTGCCCTTATAGTTGATGAATCGACTGACATAAGCAACAGTGCTCAGTTGTTTGTATTTGTGCATTTCATTTATGGAGATAAAATCATTAATCAGTTTTTGTGCTGTAAGGAGATGCAGATAACTGGTAAAGGTCAGAATATTTTTGACGTTGTGACAACCTATCTTGAAAAATTAATTTGAGCTGGAAGTCTTACGTTAATATTTATACTGATGGAGCACTATGTATGATTGGCAGTATTGAAGGCTTCGCTTCACTTGTACAGAAAGAAAATCCAGAAGTCATTCATGCTCATTGCTTTTCATATGGAGAAGTTCTAGCGCCAAAAGTATCACAGGAAGATTTGAACGAGGTGTTGCAGCAAGTTATTGAAATAGTCAATCACATTATAAGTAAACTATTGAAGTCGAGGGTGTTTGAAGAATTGTGCAAAGACGTGGATTTTAATCATGCTCGCTTACTTATGCATACCGAAGTTTGATGGCTGTCGAAAGATAAAGTCTTAGCTCGTGTTCATGATTTACACAAGGAATTCCTTGCATTTTTTTGAAAAATAAAAGATTGAACGATTTTTTAATTATCTCAAATGTGGTCTTTGGATGTCTAAAATGGAATATGTAACTGATATATTCTGTCATTTTAATACTCTTAACAGTAGCATGCAAGGCCGAAATGAAAATATCCTCACCTCAACGGATTAATTGGTATCTCTCGAAAAGAAATTTGATGTTTGGAAAGTCAGAGTCGAAAAAGGTGAAACTGATATGTTCTCTACAATGCGTAGCTACTGCAAAAAGAAAATGATCCCTATCATAGTAAAAAATTTGTCTACACTCGCAGAAAGCTTTAACCATTATTTTCCGTCATTGAACCCAGAGAAGTACGACTGGATTCGAAATCCGTTCACAGATTTTCCTCACAATGAAGAACTTCAATTACATGAAGAAGAAGAATTAGCACGCCTTTCAAGTGACGGCAGCTTGAAAATAAAACATTCTGCGGTCCCTATCGATACTTTTTGGATTTCCACAAAAAAGAATATCCAGCATTATCAGCTAAAGCTCTGGCAATCCTCTTGCAATTTTCCATTTCTTCTCTGTGTGAATTAGGGTTTCCTTTATTACACAAAATAAAAATAAAAAAGAGGGAAGACTACGCTCCACTGAGGAAGCAATGCGAGTGTGCTTATCCCATGTACGCCCCAGCATTGAAGAGGTATCACAACAGCACCAAGCAAACGTTTCACTCTAATAACGGCAATTGGGAACAACCAGCACTAACAATGGTAAACCAAATTAAAAGATAAGTTTCGTTATTTGCATTTAAATTTTCGTCGCTGAGGCTTGGATTCTTTAAAAAAATGTAGCTATCGTATTATATTTTCCATAGTTCATAGTACGTTTGCGGTATGTGTGTCGGGATATTTTCAATGGTTGATAAATGTGCCGCGAGTTACAGAAATTTGAGAAACACATATCTAAAACATTTCACAAGTTGTTCAAAAACGACGCGACAGGCAAAACTCCATGATTATAGTGTGAAAATTGTTTCATAGAAATAGTTGAATACGTTTGTCGCGTGCCATATATGATTCTAGTGCATACGAAGCAGTTTACTACGGAAGCGCCATATTTTGTTCCACAATTTCCCTTTATTAACTAGAATTTGTATTCCTTTGAAGTTATAGGAAAGTTAGCTCGCTAGACATTAAATAAAAAAAGGATTTTAAAGTGAGCAGTTACTTGTAGTACTAGGATCAAAACAATTTAAGAAACATTAACAAATACTGTTGAAACTCAAAAAATATGGGAAAATAAACTGATAACATTCAGTTGATGGTGTCAACAATTTACCTCACAACAGTGAATCTGCAATGCACAAAGATTCCTAGCACAAAGTAAGGGCCCGCACTACTCAACAGTGACCAGCGGACAGCCCTGCAGGGCCGTGCTGTCACGTGCTTGCTATAGGGTACCAGACGGCTGCAATGCTGGTGGTTACAGCAGCTCCATTTGCACGAAAATGTACACACGCAAACACGTATAAGACTCCGGCGTCAAGAACATTATTGTAAGTACGGCGTCATGAACAATTAATACTACTAAATTAATATGATAAGTATCATTCATTAATCATAAGCAGCAAGTAATGAAAAACGTTACACTTACTGAATCATGCAAATAAACTATTGTTTCCTTCAAGTTATTTTAGCGAAAATATATTCATTCCCAGTTAAAAATTGCGCCTGGCATCGCGGGTGATCACGGCAGTAAGGCCCGCGACAAGGCACATCACAACAGCTAAAATCCACTCCGCCTCCATCGCCTATACAGAACCGCGCGGCGCAGAGGCTGAGCAGGGCAGCGCCGCCAGGCCCGGGTGGTCACTCGCGGCAGGCCAGAGTAGGAGTTCTCGGTGTAGGCCCACACGTCAGGGCCTCGGTGGCATTCAAGCTGCGCAAATGACATCTGCCCCAAACCGGACATTTGTGAGCTGTCGCTACCAGTGACGCTGAGATGATCACCTGCGACCGACCTATATGCAAAGCGCGATTTTTCACTGGGTTAGTGGCGTGGACAGGAAATCTCCGGCAATAATTTTTCGTTCACAAACAAGTGAAGTTAGGAAGGGTTCGGGAGGATGCACGTATGCAGGCAATTTTAATGCTCATGCTTCAATTTTTTTCCTTCCAGCAGAAAATATCGGTCACCGCGGACTGAAGATGTATGAACTAGTGTGAATGAGCGCCTCTGGCCGTCTGAACTTCCGCTTTGACAAAATAGTTTGAGAAGTTGAACAACGCAACTGCAATGAAATTTTATGGAACACTTGGAGACCCACAGTAATAAATGCAAGATTTCACCCGGTTTTGGGGCCAAACCAATTGATGGGTACCAAATAGGGAACCCTGACAATCTTGTTTTGTGCCCATTGCTTCGTTCTAGAGAGCTCTTAGAATTTTGCTGCTCATTTCACCTCGAAAATCTGCAAACTTTTCATAAAATTAAATGCAGTAGTGTTGCTCAACCTTTTTCAGCTTTTTCCACAAAATAAAACCCAAATAGAGCTCACTCACACCCCTCACTCGCCGGCAGGCTCCCAGCGACCAACTTCTCTCGGCAGGAAAAAAATTTAACATTAGGATCGCCGACACGCGGGCTGCAAACAGCTCTTAGTAACCTAAGTTCATTTATTTCTGTATAAAAATCGCTGGTGGGATTTTTTTACATACTCGTAAGTCAATTTTTGGTAAAGAAGGACAAGTCAGACTACAATCTTCATTTGATCGTAATTTGAACAAAACGAGTGAGACGTTTCATGCACAGTACTTTCGGTAACGAAAACAAAGGCAGAGAATAGAACCCACAGATTCAGGCACAGTTAGGTAAGACATAAACACAGACACATAAGACACAGACACAGAGTCACAGGTAAGAGACACTTCTCCTAAATGCCCGAGGCGCAGTGCGGTTGTTACAAGCTGTCAACAAATGTTTGGCTAGAAGATCTAACACTCAAACAAACAATCATTGCGGAAAGAATTTGACGGATGAGGGTTGCAATTTTGCGAGCAATGTTTGCGTGCTATAAGGTACATATGAATACACGTCCGCTCCACGTACAAGCAAAGAAATAAAAGCACGCAAGTCAACGTAGCATTGGAGGCATGACTTTTCAATCCACAGCTTTACAAGCGAGTTGCGAACTCTCAGTGCGACTGTGTCACAAAAGTCAACCTGGCAGGTTCAAGAATTTCACGCACAGGGGTCAGTAGGAAAGAGACCCAAGGAGTTTGGACGCGTTTGCGTAAATGAGGGAAGAGAGTCAGGCAGCGTTAGTGGAAGATACTAGCATGCAAAATAAGGGCTACAGTGTTAGGTAAGTTGGTTTCCTGAGAATGTTCGCAGAAATTTGAAATAAAATATTGCCAGAAAAGAGCTGAACACTCGTATTAGACTACGTAAACCTCTTCCGTCCACGCGGCCCACCTCGTCGCAGCCTGGCGCTGTGTTCCTCATTAATGTTTCTCAGAAATTGAGTGATCGAATATTTATGTGCACAAACTATGACAAGTTAATTTGAAAACACGTTTATTTAACAAAAAAAAATTGAATGCAAAATAGAAATGTAACTGTGACGAAGAATTCCTTTCAAAAAAGTAGACGAAGCATAAACGTTTACACAGCGTAACATTATGGAACGTGATTCTACCAATGAAAATTTTCAATTCTTAGTGGTATCAGGCAAATAAAAATTCATACAGCGAAACTTTGCGAACGTGAGCTGCAGGCTAGGAAAACCTGGGTGCAACTATTGAGGAAAATTATGCACAAAGCTTAGATAACCAGGAAGAAAAAGGCACGCATAGAATAGTCACAGCAACATCTCGAAACTATAACAAACGACTCAAATTTGATAAAGTCTTTTGGAAATATATTCCTGAAAATCGGTCATAACTTTTGTCCCAACTTGACAATACTGTCAACGGTGGAGATCTTGGGAGATAAAATTCAAATCAGTGTAAATTGAAAGGAATGTCGAAAAGTCAAGAAGAAATGACAGATATGCAAGACATTAACATTCCATAACGTAACGCGATCAATGCCATACCGCATGTCCAGAAATGAACAGGTGCAGCATCAGCTTTAGCGATCATTTCTAATTTTATTCCAACTGCACAACTCTATTTATATTCAGTCTAACTTTTGCACCGCCCCATCGATACATTTATCAAATAATTCATAAAGTAATCTTACCAGACATTAAAATATATAATCTATAAACAATTATGAATGCTTCGGTGAAAAAATTTACTCTGAGTACGAACACCTTTACCTGCAGCTTCTTTCTTTTTACACAACGTATTCATCTTCCCATGAGTCTCGCTGACGCTCAATATCTTCGGCACATCTGTGTGCGTGCATCACACACAAACACTCACGTGCCCGCACGACATGAAGGCCAGTGAATCTAAAACTCTGCAACACAAATGTTCACGTTGCAGGTGGGCGTGTTCGGTCGGCCGCCAACTGAACACACACGCACACGGCGTGCACAACTATGACGTCACAGGCCACAACACGGTTACACACGCACATGACAAGCACAGCTATGACGTCAGAGACCGCAACACGGCCACACACGCGCACAGCTATGACGTCAGAGGCCCCAACACGGTCACATACTAAAGTGTTGGCAGACGCCCAGCAGCGCGGTTGGCAGCGCGGCGTAGTCGAGGACTTGATAAATAAAGGACGTTACCAAAATAAACGATCGGAAGATGTGCACAAGCTTTAGCTGGCACAAATTTTCCTCATTTGTTGACAACTTCCGTGAGCACGCTGGCGACCAGGACAAGAATACACCGAGGGGCAAACGGTCGCCGCTGCATCTGGAGTTTGGCCAGTCAGCATTACTACGGTAGGACTTCAGCATTTCTACGGTAAGACTGGTGAGAGCACTCCCTTTATTCCTGAGGTAGCAAGTTTGCAAATTAGTGGTTTTTAGAGACCCCCTTCGCAGGAAAGAACGTCAGACAACCCAATAAATGAATTAATCTGATGATCATGAAGCCTTATCATTTTTGAATGAATGAAAATCCTCCCATTTGACAAATGGCTAAAAAACTCACAGATTCACAAAATTTCGTCTGATAGTTGCGGTGCGTCATAACTGACACACTAAGCGCAAACATCGATTTCTAGACATATTTCCATGTGTGCTGAGATGCACAAAATCATTGTCGGACTCTCATGGGAGCCTTCAACATCGTGGCTGAAAGGGATCAACTTTTAACGGCAATCAAGGATGCCTGTCATCAGTTTCTATCAAGCACATAGCTTCAAAGTGAAGCATTTGAGGGCTTAGTGCACAAATAATACAACGGTACTATTTGAAATTTTACACGTGGTTTTTACTTTTCACCTTTCAAATGCACGTGACACAGCGTGAAAATGTACGTGGAATAGGACGACGACGTCGAACACGGACACAGAAGAAGGCAATGGCTGCCCCCCTCCCCGCACCGCACAGCGTGAACAGAACAACATGGTGCCAGGTCTCCCAGGAGGTAGTCCATAGCTCCATATCTACTAGTCCATATTGGGGGTGCAGTCCATTAGATACTTAGCGTACGAGTAAAGAATCAAATGAGATGAGACCATAGGAGGCAGCGGTGAGCCTCTATGGAGCACCGAGTCAAAAGTACTTCATACAGCGAAGTAAATTCAGCTCAAATCAAAATTGGTGTTACATATACTGAAGCCCTCAGAATCGTATAAGAGCGATGTGGTTACATAGCTTGAATTAATACTTTACTAACATGCTTTTGTTCTGGTTGGCTCATTTCTTTAACAGTACAGAAATTTTCATGAAATTAAAAAAGCAACAACTGATGAGAAGGAGCGATCTTCAAATACTTATAGTACCATCGTGTTTCACTGCGCCTCTGTTGGACTGCCCTTTCTTTAACTTTAGCCTGATTCACAGGATTCAAGTTCTAGAACAACCCAGCAGGAACATAAAAAAATTAATGTGCTGAATTTTCTATCTTCATCAAAGAGTGATAGACTTCTTTCTCTTTTACATATGTTGGAAAAGGTCTGACGAGAGTGTGGTACATGTGTACGCAGACGCTTGAGTCTGGATAAGAATTAAAATTCAGGGCCTGAAGAGCACACGATGCTTTAGAGTTTAGACTGATCACAACTGATCGAGCTCGAGGCGGCCCAAAAAGTCGAGAGCAGACTCTGAGGAGGACGAGTCGTTGGAGTCAGCTCTGGAAACGTACAACTGTGGTGTCAATAGAAAATTGTCAAGACGAATATGAACTCGTCGATTTCGAGCGCGGTGGCACTGTCATCAGAGAACTTGAACAATTTTAGTTCATCAGCCAACACCTGAGGATCTGTGGCTGTTCGATTACTCTTCATTCACATATATCTACTTTCTTTGTTCCGAGAATACAGTTCTCGATAGCTCAGTGTGGATGACCTGAAAATATACGTCTTACCTTCCACTTTTCATGATTTATTGATGGTTGGATTTACCGAGGCATTGGCAAACTGGATGAGAATTTTTGCTAAATCGAAGTTCGGTTGTTTAACGAAAATCATGGAAAAACTATGGACATTTCAACGCCATAGAATAGAAACGAATAAACCGTCCAACTGGTTCCATTGAGGATAGAAAAGGATGCGGGAGAACGATAGCCTAGTAATATTACTTACATTTAAAGAAATGACTACCCAGTTAAAAAGACGAGATTTTCCCTCCATATTTTCGGGGGGCAGAATTGACTCCAAGTAAGGGAATATATTTCCCTTAACTCTTCTATTAATTTTTTAAAAATAAAGATTGCCAATGCGCAAACCTAATGCTTCATCCAATGAGCTCTACCTACACATACGCATTTTCTTTTCCAGTCCTTTCAGCATTTTTTCTTCTACCACACAGTGCATCTTGAGCAGCTATGTACATGTATGTCGAGCAGTAAGAGACACAGCTAACATAGAATGCAAATAAATTCAGTTCAGTAAAATATTGTATTCCATGAGAAATCGAGTTCCAATGTAATCTTTTCCATTACGAGTGAACGAATGCGATACAAAAATGATCAAGATATTCGTACGCTTCTGTGTAAAGAGCTATTTAACAAATCGTTATTGGTTCCCTGTAGCGTTTGTCTTCATTTGTTGTCAGACTAAGGAAGATAAAGAGGCAAGTCTCATACAGAACAACTGGCCGCATTGCAACCCAGAAAAAGACCTTTCAACATAAAGTACCGCACGCATGTGAGAGCACACTCTAGGGTATAGAGTTTACCCCAGCACGCGATACCTGCCCACACGCGGGCGGCGCCCCCGCCTCTACACTGATTAATTCACACCTGCAGAAACACATCGATGACACACATATGTCCACCTCAACGTATCTGCTCAGAGCCATGCGCAGATGTGGGGTGTTGATAGTCACGAAACTCTCAATTGATATCAAATGATACAAAAACATTGCTGAAGGCTTAGAAAGAGTGAAACCTAATGTACTTTCTAGTATTTTTTAGCAGGTATATTATGAGAATAACAGATTATAAAATAAAGTTCAATTTATTTACAATACGTAGAGCGCACTTCTAGCCTTGATACTATAAATTTCTAGAAGGACTTTTGAAGGAAACCGAATAATTGAGCTTGAAAAATCAAAACAGGTAATTGGCTCGTTCCTAGAAAAGGAGAAGAAGCCTGGCTAAATGACTCAAGTATGTCAAGCTCCAACGCCACGGGACGGAATCCAAGCGACAAAGTGGTCATAGCGTGGAGGCCTCGTCATCAAGCCGTGTATCATGAATAGCGCTCATTTTATAGCGTTAGAGCCTGAGCCTCGAGGTGGTCCTCCGTGTGCTGTGGTTGTGACTTTGTAGATTTTGGAACGTCAAATTACGCGATTTGAAATTGGCTCGTTCATTGAAGACGAAAGAAAAATGAAGCCCATGTTGTGTAGTCTGTACATGATAACACCATGCATGAAATATATGCACTCATGCAAAACATCACCTACGTTGAAGGAATAGAATATAAAATTAAAAGAGTGTAAGCGTATTTCGAGCTGTATTTCATACATTGCCAGTAAGAAATTAATTAAACTATTCACAGTCAGTTTATAAGTAAGAAGTTTAACTAAAATATTCAAGAAAGATTCATGTTTGTCTACACCTTTCTGCGAAGCATGCATCTGGCATTACTTTGGCTAGTCAACTTTTTCAGTCAGTATTTTTTCGCCGTAAATTCACTTTTGTAGCTGCATTGCGGGCCAAATGTGATGGAAACTCATGGGAAATACGATGACATGATCGCTATATTTCAAGCAGCAAGTCTGTCTCCCCCTTCGTAGGTCCAAGCTTCCGTTGCTAGCGTCAAACGCGCGGTTGCCATTGGGTGTTCGTATTCTACCTTCACTTGACGTAAAACCAAGTCACCCCAGAAATTACCAGCTGTACAGCCTCCAGAAAAATAACTGCGTCAACCTGACCCATTTAAACCCGCACTCCAGAGTACGACTCAAATACTTCATGCGCACGTAAAACAGACGGGCGCCTCACCCATGTACTTCACCGCCAATGAGGGGGATATTTTACTTCCATAGCGCAAATGTTTCACGAAGCACGCACGATTAAACTATTCACGTTCTAACATTGCATTATCAAAAGTGAACACACCACCGCTGGAGAAATTCTCTTTCAGGGGTACTACTTCAGACAAGAAAACGTTTTGAGCATCTTCATTGATGACTCACCAAGGTAGTCACTCAGCACTCAGCTCGAGGTGGACCAAAAGCGCTCAACAGGAGGAGCGGACGAGAGCAAAGCCACAGAAAAAAGGGAGAACTCAAACAGAAACTGAAAAAAGAGCATTGAAAAGAGAGCAGGCAAGTGGGGGAAAGAGAGCACTTGAGAGCCCAGGCAAGAGCGCTACGGCGGGAGGGAAAGGGGCCTCTTAAAGGGCAAATGAAGGAACAGAGGTTTGTACGTGTGGACGATGGCAGGGGTAGAGCAAAATGAGAAAAGGATACGATGAGGGAAGACAGAGTGTAAAAAGGATTAATGAAGACCCAGGCAATTAATGAGAAACTCCAAACAAAGAAGTGAAGTGTTGCAGCGACACTCACAGTAAACAGACTAAATCATGAAAAGTGAGAATAGCGAAGAACTAGAACAAGCAAAAAGCAGAGAAAAACAAAGGAATTAGAGAAGAGAAAAGCAAAGACTAGAGAAAATGCACAAAACCAAGAGAATGGAAGAAACAATAAATTGCATAAAATGGAGAAAGAGGACAGGAGGGCCTGCTAGATTCGTGCCCCAAAATTCCGTTGAAATTTATGCAATCTCACCAGCTCGATTAAGAGCCACTCTCGCGTGTTCGCGCTCACGAGACTCGAACAATATGCTCCACTTGTATTCAATTAATGGTAATTAATTTCGGAAAGCAGACCGACACGTCTGGCAAGCGGCAGGCGAAAATACAAAGTCGAATGAATGGTACTTGATAAAATAAGAATAATACAACACGTGTACAGCAATCGTGAGGTAGATGGCTTCAAAACAACAGAAGAATAAGAGAAGGGCGTCAAGAGACATAATGCCTTCACGTAGAATTAAACAGAGATAAAGAGGCAACATTCAGAGATGAAAAAAAATAGAACAGCTGAACGAAACCGGCATATCAAAAATAGCATGTTCAGACATAGGAGGAGAATTTTATAGGGTAATTAAACACAGTGAATTAACGAGAAACAGTTCTCCCTGCCCTAGTGAAGGGGAGTAGCAAGCACAACACACAGATCAGATATGACCAGAGAGTTAAAATATAGAAGTGAATTGAACACAGTGAATATACGGATACATGTGGGACTTATTCACTGAGAAATAAAAATTCAAAAAGAACTCACTAAGTAGATTTATTGAAGGGTAGATAATAGGCGAAACTGAGCAAGTTGACCGTAGGAATTATAGAGAGGTAACAGAAGAGAGGAGTTAAATGCCACAGGCAAGCTATAGATGACATTAGAAGGTAAAATAACGAGCATAATTTAACACAATTTGCTCAGGAGATATTGAGGTGTCATGAAGAGAGAATAACTCTCAGAAAGAGGATAAAGAGTTTGTGTAGATGCTCTCTGGCACAGAGGAATCAAATAAGAGACAAGAGAGGAGAGAAAGAGCAGGGAAAATTTAATAACTAAAAAATGATGATAACCCCGTCCAAATGGCAAGGTGTTATACACTCAAACCATGCCTGCGTGTCACAAAGAAATAACAATCACTCAATTGGCACTCAAGTCGATCTTTCGATTTTCAGATTTTGACACTTGATTGTAAAAATAGAGACGTAACATAATACACACAGAACCTCAACAAAATGGATAGTTTCTACAACTCTAATCACTCCTAAATCTTTCACTTTGTCATCCCCGATACTGAACAATGGACAATGACGTCAAATATTCAGTATTATCCTTAACACACGCACAGCGCTACATAAATCATTGTACATATTTTTGAGCTCAAAGGTTTATTTGACATCTCAAAAAAATTAACTGCCTGACACGTAATTTTCATTCGGTTTCATAAGCTCAGCTCCTCTCACATAATGTGCTAATTTAGCTCCATAAGCTCAGCTCTTCTCACATAATGTGCTAATTTAGCTCCAGAAGCTCAGCTCCTCTCAACATACTAATTTTACCTCATAGGTAAAGCTCCCCTCACACGATATATTTATTTAGCTTCACAGGTTAAGCGCCACTCACTTAATACAGTAATTCAATTTCACAGCTAATCTCCCCTCACCTAATATAGTAATTTTTTTTCACAGGTAAACCTCCCTTCACACGTTATGCCAGCAAAGCTTCCCTTCTCACTCAACTGACAAATTGGACTAAGGGACTTGAAATCGAAAAGGTTTTAACTCAAGTTCAGATACTGCTCTGACTGTCACCTCGCATAGGAGCAAGCACACATCAACTTGAGTTTCAGACTATGCGGTCAAGCGCCGACGTGGAGAAATTTCTTCACCGTCGGCACAGTGCGATGAGCACGCCACGCACGCTCTGCTGGCACGTCCGACAGCCCCATAAAAATCCGTGCAGCTCAATCTGCAGCGAATGATGAATGGCGACGTAGCACGGATCATGGAATTAGATTCTCTTTTTCAATGTATAAATGAGTTCTTTTTTCTTAAGCCAGTTTATTTAGATGACATTTCCAATACGTTTGAGGGGATTAGACTCAAATGCGTGAACATCCAATTTAACTCTTTTGCCGAGGCATCTTTTTATCTATAATTATTTACCTATAATTTTGGTCGTCCCAGCGCTGACATAGCCGCTCGTTAGTTGATTATCGACTGGTGGCCAAAAAGTAAGACTAGGTAGCGTGAATTTCGAAACATTCTACGTTAAGTACATAAACATGTACCAACATTGGCTTTACTTACGATCTAATAGATATTATTCACTACTAATACAATACCTAAACTAGTCAATATGGGCCGTTTGTAGGAACAGAAACTCAGAGACGGAGCAAAACACAAAATTTATTTTATCTATAATACTTTTAAAAGTTAAAAAATTCATAAGGCTTTGCTAAAACGCGTATTGTCTTGATTCACGTGAAGCACAACGTCGGCGCCTGACCTGAGTGCATCACAGCCTAAAATCCATCTCTGACCGAAGGAATTACCAAGCCGTTTCCTCAGAACTACACCTATGAATCTGCATATCAAACTAATGAAGGATTCACATAGTTCCTCACTCGGGAGCGATGAAGTTCTGCTAATTCACCACGAGATGGAGTCAACACATGCAGCCCGAGATCGCCGCCGAATCAACAGTCAAGAACGCAGTCCGAGAATTTACTGAGTCGCCGTCACAGCGCTAATGCACAGTAAAACTCGGCTCACTTCGAACCCAAATCCATCATCGGTAGTAATGATTATCTTCGGACACTGCCGCCGGACCCACACATGTTTCCTGCGTCGCTGTCACTGAAAAATGCAAAAAGGTCCCCGATTTGAGATCAAGTACCAGGCGCAACCATGAAGTTATCGTATTACAGAAGAAGCAGAATTTCAACCATCGTTCAAGTGGAAGACCGCGGTTTCAGTGCTAAAGGGCTTATATGATAATCGAGCGAGCGCCAGAAGCCGAAACTACATATGACTGTGTAACGAGTTATGTACTAAAGATCTCGGGGTCGGTAAGACGACGACACTGGCGACGTTTCGCTTGAATTGCGCTATTGTGAGGTAAATTTCGAGCAGATGAACATTCACAAGTGACACACAGAAATTTATTAACTAATATAAGAGCCCGTATAATAGTGATGCGATGCGATTGCGGAAGTACCGTGGGTCGGGTGGATTGTGAAGGTTATTTCTTGCTACTTAAATGTATATATAGGCGATATTTTTACTGCCTTAACTAATTATGCTATGCGACTTTGTTAGCGATTATCGACCAGTTTTGTGGTCATCAGAATTATTTGTGCCATTTCGTTTATTTCTCGCTGAGCATATATTCGCGTTCCATATGATTTTTCTGCGATTTGTAATTTGATTAGTTGTGACATTATGATAAATAGTGAATGTGTTCAAATTTATTTTGAATTTCATTCCCCTCTTTTATAGTGAAAAACTGCGTGGCATATTTGTGACAGGAGTGAAGCTGCCTCTCAAACCTAGGCAATCTGCACCGTTTTATATTGTGCAATTTGTCATAGTGCATTGATTAATTTCAACCTTACTCATTGTCAATTCAACATTATTGTAATTTACCAATCGTACCAAGGTAAATATCAATTTTATTCATGTTCTTTAGGCTTGCAAGCATTTCATAATCTATGAATTTTTTAAAATCCTCATATAAGCACACCCATGGGCGGCGGACCCTTTGACCTCGCCACGGGACCACCTTTTCAAGCAGGAGCATCTAGGACAGGAACGCGATAGCAGGTTCAAGCCCGCGGCTCCCACTTGCACACGTTACGATCCCATTACATTCACACGATCTCATGTACACACATGTTTATAGCCATCTTAATGGGCACGCAGCTACCAGTACTAGAGCATGGCAGCTAGTATGCGAGTATGTATAACTACTGCTGCCTGTACCAGCTAAAGATTGCTTGTCCGTATTTATATAACTACTGCTGGCTGTACCAACCCATGACTGCTTGCAGGCGTCACACGAACAAGTAAGGCCGCACGTCCAGACTGTGCGCAGAACACTGCACCAGATAATAAAGCAGAGGTGTAGAAGACAACAGCCGAGTACCGCCCCAGACACCACTCGGGTCCCCAGACTAGGTCGAATGAGGCTTAATTTTTTCCATTAAGATAAGCTACCGAAGGCAAGGCAGAAGTGACACTGATTCTATACGCTGCATTTCTTCCAATTGAACTATTGTATTAAATTAGCGACTCTTTCAATGCCAACAATAACGTTCATGAATAAAAATAAAAGAAGAGATCACTGATGAAAATGAAGCACTCGATCAAATTGTAAATAAGAGTGTTTTTTGCAAGCACTAAGTCCATAAATTAAGACAGTTCTTGTAGAGAACTTACTATTCCGCTGTCCACGCTGCAAGGAAAACTTGTGGTGCCTTCAGCGTCTTAAGAACCAACTCTTAGAACAAACTAACAGCGATCAGCCTAGAAAATGAATCAAACTCCTGAGGAACTATAAGTGGTGAGCAGATAATCGCAGTTAAAATTACGTTAAGCCAATAAAATCAAGCACAAAATTGCAATGAATTATTTACACTCGCCAACTATTTTGGTGATCAACATCCATTTAATTACTTTTAGGGGTGCTTAGGAGTAGTAATATATATTAAATTATTGTTTTTACGTTTCTTGCACTGAATTTATTATTACTGCCAGCACGGTGTTGGCATTGCTTCATATTTTCTCAAGCAGCATTACCTGTTGACAGATCAGATAATGAATGAAAAAAATATATGCATGAATGCGAGGTTTCTAATAATTAAATGGCTTGACTGACGGACTTGGAAAGATTCAGCCAGCGGGACACTTCTAGTAATAATCTAATTTCGATATTAACTTAGATTTCAGTACTCTCCTAGTCACCAAATTTCATGTAAAATAAAACCTAAACATTGAGCTTTCTAACAAGATTTTTTCCAAGCCATCAGATATTCAGAAATCATCGATTTTAGAATCCAACTCATTGGGGCCCAACCAGCCCTCATTAAACGCTCGTCCAACATTAGGTGAAAAGTATCATTTAACTTAAAGTCTAAAGCAACCCTACGACACACACGCCACCCTCGCAGCAGGCACCGAGTCGTTCCCACGCACACCGCGGGCTGAAGTTTTACGACATTGCGCGCTGAACATAAAAATATTCTTAATCCTTTAGCGAGTAAGAGTCACTACAGTACAATTACAGTTCTTATATACAGCCTTAAACTATTTTAACTACATGCCATGCTGAACCAACAATTACGAATATGTAAGGTTATTACAGAAATAATGGCCGACACTAAGTGTTGTGTTAAGGAATGCCATTTTAGCAAAGTGTTCTCATATTTTCATATGAAGTTTGACATACCTGGTTCCTGATGCGCACTCTTTATCAATTTTCAGATTACTTTAGTCAGAGAACATTCTTGAAGTATATAAGCTCCTAATTATTAATACAAAAAATATACCCTTGCTTACGTATCTTGCCCGAGTTCAAACTTCGGCTTAGTGCCTCCCAAACTGCTGCCTATATAACCAGAACATGAGCTGAGGGATCTAGAAGTGTTGTACCCGCACATACATAATATTATAACCATCCTAATGCGTCTGTCCTAGTGCATGATAGCTAGTATATGTATAACTATTGCTGCATAAGAGCACATGACTGCGTGCATACAACTACTGATGCCTGTACGACCACATGACATCTTGTTAATGACTACTGCTGTCTTTACAGCACATGTCTGACTTTTGATAACTACTGCTGCCTGTAACAGCCTATGACGGGTACCATCAGTACGAAGATAGTTTAAAAAATTCTGTTACGGTGGTTGAAGATCGAGAGGGTAGAGGACGGTCGTACAGTTTTGACATTGAACAACTGAAAGAAATTGTAGAGCAGAATCCATGTCAAAGTGTCAAGAGAAATGTCACAGACTTTTAGTGTCAGTACTGCGACAGTCTCACGTCATTTGAAGATGATGTCAACAGTGAATGGACGTGGCCCAATCCTGCTCCACGATAATGCGCAGCCATATGTCGCAAGAAAAATATTCCAGAAGCTCACAGACTTGGGAGACCAGATTCCACTACATCCTCCACATTCTCCTGATCTTTCACCCTTTTACCATCATTGTTTAAGCACTTGAGCATATTTTTGGATGGAAAAACTTTTAGGTTCGAATCAGAGATGGAATCAACTGTCAAAGATTTTGTTGTACTACTTCCAATAAGTGTTTACCAAGGAAGGATAAAAAATCTCGTAGATCGATGTCAGAAATGCATAGATGCTCAAGGCTCATATTTTGACTATTTTTTTGACATTTTCTCTAATAGTTAAGTTTTTAAAATAGACCATTATTTTCGTACAAACCTAATACTCGACCTTTCAGCGAGCAAGAGCAACTTCAGAGCTATTTACAGTTCCTACGCGTAGCCTTGAATATTTTATTCTATGCAAAGTAGAAACTGGAACAAATTTTCAATGCAAAGATTGAGATATTTTCTTTCGAACGAAACTTCCTTCAAACTTCTAACATACACAACACAACAGATAATCCAAGGTCTTATTCAGAAGCGATTTAGTAGCACTGCAGCAATTCTTGTGCGCTAAGGGGCTAAGGTGCGCAAAAATATCAAAGTTTCCATGGCCATTTCTTGCTCTTCTAGCAGCCTTTGAAACGGCTCTTTTGATTTCACAAAAGCTTCGCTCGCTTTTTTTAATTAGGGGTTACTGGGATGAAATTTTAGAGACAGTTTTGGCCTAGTCTTTTATACTTCCTGTTGCGCTGACTCACATCCAATATCCAAGTAAATTTTGGTAACTCTGGCAGTGTACCTTATTATTTTCATTCCCCTCACTGACATTTATCAAGATATTACAAGAATCATATTTAGCATTATTTTCTGACCTACATACAAGGTGTCTCAGGAGTCACATTACACTCCACTTTTCTATTTCGCTTTAGGTATCTATCACATAAGAGAAGCGTGGGGTCATGAACATGTGATAGCTTGGGCTTGCAATTTTGGTAAGCATGTCCTTCCTTGTCCGTAACTCATCGATTGACGTTGGCGCAGCGTTGTAAATTTGCCACAAGCAACAAGTTTTCCTGTCCTGGATTGGCGCTGAGCGTGAGCATGTGAAACTCCACGGCTGTCTCACCGTTCCAAAGCGTAGGACAATTCCTCCAAAAGAATTATTCTCAGTGAACCATGGAGGGAAAGACTTGGTTCTCCCATCATAAATGCAAACATTGAACATTTACTAGACTTTCAGCCAAATGCAAAGAAGGTCAACATAAACCTCTCATTCACGGGCGTATTGTAGAAAAAGAATATTGATTGACGTACAGTAATTATTCGGCAAGTGAACATTCTGGACTTCTGAAACGGATATTCTGATCAATGGAATATGCATTCAGACCAATAAATTTTGACTGTTGTACCCGAAATGTGTTGACATGCGGTGTCCGTAAATGAGATGTTCAAGTGCGCATTTCGAGGGTTGAAATGAAACTCAATATTCACAAACCTTATTTTGGCGATTACTCCCAAGAGTGATGCAAAGCTAATCGTTCGGGTTTTCGTAGACTCATACACAATTTTCAAACAGAAGATTATGATGCTCATTTGAAAATGTTTGAATCGCTACCCTGGCATCACAAAAACGACTTTTCGCTCTTGAACTGCTCACGGTTTCCATGATGAGTCTACACATCTTTTATCTCTTTGGTCTAGAAAGCCAACCGAATTCGGCGCCAACCGATCGAATTCGGCGAACATTAAACTCAACAGAAATTGCTGACCATGAGCGAGCCTGCAGAGCTTGGTGTACCATGTCGAGTACTGAGCGATTCGTCTGCGTTGCCATTTGATGACACAATCGCCTTGTGGAGCAAAATTATTCGAAGATACCTTTTTCCGCAGGCCCAATACGAAAGTATGGGATGCCTAATTAACCGAGCACTTTATGTCCCCGGCTGTAGCTTAAGGAAAGATCCCGGCTGCTACGTAGAGGGAAGAGATGCAGCAAAATATCACGGGCTTGAAACTGAAAGGAGCTGAAAGTTCGAAATTGGAGGTGGCGGTACAAAGCAGATCTTCAACGCTCGAGTACGTGCAGGCAATAGGTGCCAAGTAACGATGCGATGACTTTTTTGTTGATAGCTTTAGCAGAATTTTAACAAATTCATTAAAAGTATATAAAGGTCTTTAGGCACTTTGTATTTAGATAGAATTCGTCTCAATTAGATGAAAATATAAGGGAAGGCAATGAACTTCGTAATAATTTAATACTGAATCATACTGTAATGTTCGATACGAGATAGGTATTCGAAAAACACACGTTTGTTTCTAGAACTGCTATCATATTACGTTCAAGAACGTAAACTCGCTGCTATTCATACTCAATTGTAAATTAGCATTCTGCCACTATAACTTTAAAGTACGTTTCTTCAATAGGCCTGAAAAAATGACGCAAAGAGGAAGTATTGATAAAGCTCGCTTTACGGAACCCAGTAATGCTGCTTAGGTATTTAGTCAGTCACGAAACTTGAATTAATGTACAAAATTCACTGGCCTAAGTGAACGACAACTTACCTGTCACAGAATCTCGAAAATAAACAGCAGAATGTAGATGAAATATACATAAATCGAACATCAAACAGTTCAACTTTTACAGACCTTCAGTGAAGCTGCTGAAAACTAGCAAAGAACGGAATTTGGGATAAAATAGCTCACCTTCTTTAGATCCCTTGGAGTCTTGGCCAGGCATGCGCATGAACTCAGGTCTCTTGTCCTTCTGTCGGTCCCTGAGCATCTGGCTGCTGACAACCTCAAAACCAGCCAGGTTGCGCAGGCCATCTGCTGGGTCCCAGTCCCACTTGCAGTCGTCTTCATCATCTTCGAAGCCGCAATGCTGTCCTACGGGGGGATGATATTCAATAGGAGGAGCAGGTGTTGGATCTAGCTCTGCCTGCACAGCCGCTACCTTTGCCCCAAGCCTGGAACTGCTATCGCCCGCCCTACCTCCGTGCAGATTTAATTGGTGTTGTGCCCTCTCGGCTGCCACGTCATACGGTGTGTGGTTCACATAATTATGCTTGTTGTAAGGATTTTGCTGGGACTCGCTAGTTCTAGAACCGTAATAATGGTGCCCAGAGCTATACGGCGTCCTACTATTATAAGGCTTTCTATTCAGGTTAAGTTTATTTTGATTGTTCAAAGTTACGAAGTCGCCATTGCTAACATCACGCGTCTCGCCAGGGGGAGGCGCAGCAGCAGGCTTGCCGTAATCATGCTCATCCTCTCTCCTCAGAGGAGGACTCTGCTCTTCTTCCTTATATTGATGACCTTTTGGAAAGTGGTTACCGTTGCGGTGCTGGGGGCCATGTTGATAATGAGGTCCGTGGGGATACTGGGGGCCATGTGGAGATTGGGCACCGCTAGGGAACTGTGAAGAATGGGGGTACTGAGTGCCGTAACCGTGTTGGGGCAGTGAACCATGACGAGACCCACTATGGGCATATTCTTCACCGTAGTTATCGTCATTGCGTGGGTTATCCTGACCGCTATTACGATAGTCGGCACTAAGGGCGTAGTTTACGTTGTAACCACTATCGCGGTTAGCGGTACCAGAAGCGAGTGGTATGTTAACGACCATACAAGTTACTGCAACCAGCAACAAAACATTACAGCTCAGTGAAGTATCAGAGCATAAACCTCCTAGACATCGGATCCATGAAATGTCATCGTCTCGTCGAGTCGCTGGGAAATGATAAAAACTGAAACCTAAGGGCGGGAAAGATTTCTTGGATCTGGAGCGGTATACTCCAGAAGGGATACGCCTCGCCTCGAGAGGATCTGTTCTCGCCAAACATAACTCTGATATCGTTCTCCCAGCAGTAGCCGTTACACGCCCTGGAGTGACCCTCTTTTCCTGTACACCCTTCTGGCATACCTTCTTCGCTCCTCGATTGACATGTTCTCGTTCTCGACATCTCTCCCCCTCTGTGTGTAGCCTACCAGCGAAGGTGTCACACATAGTTTGCTCAGAATAAATTCACATTGTCAGCAAGTGAGCAAAATGGAGATGCGCAGGAAACGGTCCTGCATCTCGGCCCAGAATATGGTCGTAAGAGAACGTAGCATTCATTGGCTCATCAGAACTGGTGCAGACTTGTTTCGTCGAAGCGAGCTGAGCTTCCACCGCCAATGAGCTTCAAGCGAAGTTCGAAACCGCTTTTTAAAAAAGTAATATTTCTCTTTTTACCGTACCCGATAAATCCATACGAAGACAGTCAGAAAACGTTCACAAACTACGCAACTTAATAACTAAGTTTACTTTTGACACTACTATTTGGCATTTGGGCATCGATTCCAAATTGAGCTTTGCAGAAAGAGGACACAGTTCCGTTGTTTCTCAGTAAATGAAGAATTTCACTTTTGGCACCGAACAGTTGATATAAAACTAAAGCACAGATCAGTGTGTCGAATTTTTACAAAAATATATCTTTGCTAAACAACTGTAAACTAAAACTTTTCTATCATATTTTGTTTTTCGGGAATCCAGGATTCACTGAAAATGATGACAAAAATTGAAAAGCACTGATTCACAGAAGCTCGCACGTTAATAACATTCAATTGAAATCAACATTAAAAATCCAGCCAGACGAGACCAGCAGCACACGCGGCCGAAAGCTGCAAGAAATTGACGGATCTGGCCAGGACATAACCACAGCACCAATGCATATGCACCTGATTTTCTCAAGTATTCTACAAAAAAGCTCATGTATGTAGACTTCAGGAGCGCAACTTGGAATTTGCATTGGAAAACTGACTGCTGTAGCATTTAAGCAACATTCTGAACATGTAATGCGTTGAACAATATTTTCGAATAATTTTATGAACGTGATGTTAAACAAGACTCCTTTTCAAGGAAATTTTCAGCTTTTGTAAATCTTACCAACTGTAGAAACGAATATTAGACACAGTTTAGAGAGCTATGTGTGAAAAGCTACACTATTCATAGACTTCACGGTTAAAATAGAATTTTCCTGCTCAAGAAAGTTAAGACGCGCAAGTGCAAGAAGACTAATTCGTAGTAAAATCATCACGTTTTGAAGATCGTTACAACTTCCACGCTCGCACATCAGAGCAGTTCAGGGAATAGCACACTCTAACTGCGAGACACGGCACTTTCCGGAGAATATATGAACATTTTTCGGTGATGAGAAAGTGGGCACGGCACTGAAAACTGCATCGAACACAAAAAATGCAATTCAAGAGGTCATACTTTGAAATAAACACATGAATTCCACAAACGCTGCAGGGAACAACTTTCCCTCGAAGATAGTACAACAAATTTTGATATTTTATGCAAATTTATCAGATTTTTGAGACTGGGATGCTTGGGCACGGAGCGGGATGGCACATCTCCGAGGAAGAGAGCGGCCGAGGAGCATCCTCACTTTAGTCACTCGCCGACTTAAAACTCGCATTTAGCGATGTAAAAAACTCACACATTAGAACCGAAAACTATCTACACACATCAGCAAACCGTCACAGACACTTTGCACACTCGATGAATGCGAAAAAAGAACGGAAACTAGCAATGGTCGACTTTAAACGTAAGACTAGGCGAGGGTTTCCGCCATGTCATGACTCCTGTGCGCCCCCTCATGCTCAGCACTAGATACTGGTCGCGGCGGCGCACTGCGCAGGTCACGTGCACCATCGTCACAGCTACTAGCGCATCACCACCACCGCTGTGCCCACCATGACAACACCACCACCAACACCACCACCATAACATTGCTGCTGCCTATTCAAGACACATTTTATATTTTAAGTACAGCAGTACAACCCTTTGCCTGCGCTTTAGCCGTATTTGCTTTCTTCCAGTCACTTTCTTCAGAGTATCATGATTTAGCCCTTCATTGCAGCAAAAGTTAGTCAATAATGAATTTATTTTTCCATATCATAACATGCTTTTCGGAAGAACAAGATATGGGCATTGCAGTTTAAACTTCAATAGTTATGATGAAAATATTTTAGTTTCATTTCACTGTTCATTTTTTAAAAGGTATTTTTTAGCTGTGAGGAAATTGAAGAAGGTTTCAGCGTGAGATGCATTGTGCACCTTGAATTTAATACAGCTACTTTTGAACTGAGCCATTTGAATGAAAGGAAACTGAAGTGACGTCCAGCACACTGCTTTTTTTAACATTGCTAACAAATTTTTCACAATTAGATTAAAATAAAATTATGTACAAGCATCATGATTCTTAACGTCAGACAGCGTCAGTTTTGTAATGGAATTGAATTTCCACGAAACAAAACAAGTCGACACACCAACCAGACCTCCAGGGGTGGTGGGTGCGTCGGAGCCGGCGTGTGGGTGCACCTCAATAGTAAGATTTCGAGACTCAGAGATGGAATGTTTATCATCAAGGAAACTCCAGATGTTCATTATAATTATCGTTCTCAACTTAGGTACCTGCCCACGCGTACAATGGGGTTTCTAAGTGCATGAGTTTTATACACACATTCGAATCAACATCACTGAACAATTTTGACATTAAATGACGTGTGTAAACACAATAAACTCAATTAGCATAACAACAAGTAGATGGAAGTAAAATTTTTCTTTTTATTCTGCATCCTCAACGACAAATTAAATTTTATTTTCAAAACGGAGTAATTTCCCTTGAGCTCAGATCGAATGAGACGCACCGCTGCCGCCTGCAGCAGGAAGGCGCAGGATCTGCAACCGCGGAAATGGGTCCCATTTTGAAGCTGAAATGAAAGATACCACATTCAAGGCAATTAAGCACCGTGATTCTACTACCTTAGAAAATATTCTTTCAAATCACAGTTGGAAATCCTCATGATGCTGATCCTACTGAATGTCTGAATGATCTTATACTTTGCACGAAAGAAACTGGCGGAACCTCTGGCCTTGTCCCAGACGTCCGCAGGTGGGGAGGCGTGAGGCGAGCCAGGCCCGCGCAGCACAGGTGTGCAGCGGGCGTCAGCTGCGGCACATTTGCGGGGTGGGCAGCAGGGCGGCTCAGCAGCACCCTCCCTAGTGGTCAACCAGTGGCACGATGACGTACTCTTGTGTCTTACAACTCAGTGTTCAGCAGTGACTTCTTGACGCTGAGAGTATTTCCACCTAACAATGCATAAATCCAAAATTTTCATTTGCATTCAAGATCATTATTAAGCTAAAAACTTTTGATGCTGTGCACTGCTTCCACCCCTGAATGACCACTGCGGTGCACTGCCTCCATGCCTCCACTGACAGACTACTCAGTTGCACTGCCCAGGCAGACCGTACAGTTGCACTGCCAAGGCAGACTACTCAGTTGCACTGCCCAGGCAGACCGCTCAGTTGCACTGCCCAGGCAGACCGTTCAGTTGTACTGCCAAGGCAGACCGCTCTGTTGTACTGCCAAGGCAGACCGCTCTGTTGTACTGCCCAGGCAGACCGCTCAGTTGCAAGCACCAGGCCTGCCCTGCTGTCGCCTGGCAGGCACAAGCAATTCAGCGGCAGCAACTGAAGCCATTCAGGCTGAGCTCTCCAGTCTCCGTGCACAATCGACCCCAATGGGAGAACTTTTCTATTGAGTTAACTTAACTTTCTTCGTATCGACAGTCAGGATTCAGGTGCAACTGTAGAAAATGACGAGTGAATTTCAAAATTTCTCAAGTCGGTGTATTCAAAATCAAAATAGAACATCAATAGCGTCATTGATTGGCATGAAAAACTTCACTCAGTGAGATGCTGTTGAAGCAAATTATGGGCATGAGGGTTGGTTGTGATGATACGCGGGCTCCAGATTGTCCAGTGGACCAGTAGCTTGATGAGGGGTCGCCAGGGGGCGGTCTAGGGGATCAAGAAGCTTTCGCGTAGACCGAGTCGCTTAAAATAATACACTCATTGAAGGGGCGAGGTGGGAGATGGAATGGCGTGTGACAGATGTACATCTCATGCTCCCTGCCATAACGCTGACTGATCACTACCAGGAGTCTGACGACTCACTGCTGACTTAATTGCTGACTGCCGATGGTATGTATTCTAAGAAGGTATGGATGGTAGGCACTCATTATATGTACACTGTGTCCATGAAAAAGTATCACATTAACATCCTGTGTATCAATAATGCCGCTGTTTTTTCATCCGTGCGTCCATAATGCCGATATTTTTTCATCTTGTGCGTCCATAATGCCGATATTTTTTCTTCTTGTGCGTCCATAATGCCGATATGTTTTCATCCTGTGCGTCCATAATGCCGATATTTTCTGTATCAAATTTCGAACCCTGTTGGGTGTCGATGAGCCCGTTCTGTTTTACAAGTTTCGTTTTTTCTAAGTATTGTTCTGTTGGTACACCCTCTTTCAGGGCAAAGGAGCTCAGCAGCAATCACAATGATTTAAAAACTATGTATGAATTCAAGTAAAGCAACTCCTATGAGACTCGATGGCAAGCTGTTCAAAATATTATTCAGCTGTTGGACAAGAAACGTAATTGTGATTACGAAATGTCCGTAAATAGGAAACTGAAGATGGAGAAAATTTTTGAACACCAGAACCAAATTTACCGTGGGTGTGGACAGGAAGCGCTAAAGTCATCGAATACAATGACAGCGTCCGATGTGAGAAAACTAATAAATCTATTAATTGTTCAATGACTTGTGCAGAAAAACCCTATTGAACAGTTTAGTGAAAATTCTCCACATATTATAGTATTGAAGCTCACAATCAAAACAAGATTGTTCGTGTCAGAAACATGATAATAGCTAGGAATTTTCCCAGCTTGGTTGCCTGACAAACAACGAAACAGGACGTCACCAAAGTGGCAAGAGCGCTGAGCGGAGTAATGAGGAGAGTTTGATCTACAAAACCGTTGAATGGAAACCATCAATTGGTACACCTGTAATGCCGTCGTACTAATTTTTGGGGAATAAATACCCCAATAGGAAACAAATTACCAACAATGGTCATCAGTTGGAAGTAGCCGCAAGTGTGTTGCCAGGTGTGCTTCTCCAAAGTGAGTAAAAAGAAAGCCAGGCTTGCAGTCAGATTAGTGGGGAAAACGCTGAAGAATAATGAGAAATTCAGCAGGAGAAAAAGATACAGAAGACGAAGAAGGACTTAGTTCCTACAAGAATATTCGTAGGAATGGGAGTTATAGAAAGGATGTACCTGTACCAAGTGGGAAAGATACGCTAAAACATTACAAATGATATAGTGGTCGAAAATCAATCAAAACGTGCAGTCACGGTCTAACACTGAAATGGACACTGGGTTCGCACCCAGAAATGACCTAATGAAATCGAGCAAAGAAGTAAGGCAATTTTCGAATTAAACATATGCAAGTAATGGAAGAAAGTTGAGACAGCATAACAGAGACATAATGCAAGATGATCGGAGTGGGAGTCAAAAATGAGAAACTTAAATGAGACATACTAAAAACTGTAGGAGGAGAGATTGAATGCATGTTGCAAATAACATGAGCAACAACGGAAAATGAGAGGGATGAAAAATATGAAGAGATTGTGCGATGGATAAAGCCATAGTTAGGGAGGACGGGCATAAGAAGCGTTCATAATGAGATGGTAAGACGATAGAGAGCTGGAAAATAGTACACTTAGGCTGAGCGTTGAAAGAGGAGTCTTTCTTTTCACCAGTTAAAAAATTGAGACAATTTCCGGGCACAAAACTTCATTCCCGCGCCAACTCTCGAGCAAAGCATTGAGTGCCGCACGCAAGGGACCTTGGCAGCATGGGCTAAAAAATCACTACAAAATCAACGCATCAATTCATATTGATGATAAAACTTAATGAGCTTATCTGCAAAATGTTTTAGTAAGCGAAATTGACAAAAATTGGTTGCTGCGTTATTCCCATGAGAAAATATCAAACCTCAAGAGCAGTCCTCTATGATATGAAGCTAATAAATGTGTTGAATATTCAGAGCTCACAGAGTGTAAAACAGCATTTGTGCAAGCATAACTCCACTCTACGTAGCGTACAGGTGATGTATGAAACCAGTGAAGTCCACACTGCAACCGCAGCAAGGGCATTAACACAGCATCTGCCCTCGTATCTGCACACGGTGCAGCGTCACCAGGCCACTCCGCAGGGCAACACGTGAACAACATCAGCTTTAGTGCCTGCCCAGATCCTCAACAGGAAATTCTGATGCGACTCAGCACCTTAGCGCCCATGAATTTGGCTTAAAATTACTCAAACGTGATTTCAAATATTTGTAATTTGATTTTTCAATTCAACTGAAACTGGATGCGTGTGTCTTTTGCATCAAATAAATTTTTAGGTAGGAGCGAATAATGTATGCCCTTAATTTTAGGGTCACTTATAGCGTCATGGGCAATGAAGTCTACGGTAATTGCAACCAATATTTAACTTACTCCAGAATGAACTACTTTTAAAAGGGACTTTCGTTATTTTGTAAAAACTGACTTTGAGCAACAAAATGATAAGTAAATTTGAGTGATGCTAAATGCTAGAAAATGAACAAACGTTGTTATAAAACTGCATAGTCGTACCTCAAGACCAAAGAGGGCATCATAGTTTTCTATTTCTCCCAAAGTCAAGAAAATAAAAAATTCATTTATGAGGGGGGACTCTGGTAGCACTCCTGTCCATTGTTTCTGGTCAGTGAATGAATCAAACGTCACAAAACAAAAATATTACTTCATTAGAAAGCATATCTTGCATTAAATAACACTCTGGAAAATAACTGGAAAATATTAGTTTTAAAGTAATATTAATTACGTATACAACAGAATCCAGGGGCACTATATCGGTTCAAAAATGGCTTTGGATATATCAACCGACACGTAAAAAAATGGGTAGGGAGACATTTTTGTTTTTTCTTGGTTCAAAATATACGGTCATTTTACTTGGGTTGTGTCCCTGTCAAGCACTTCGTTTTTTGCCTAATAGGTATATTCCTCACACCCTGTTGTGGCTTATCTTGTAGTATGACTGTACCCTGTTGTGGCTTATCTTGCAGTATGACTGTACCCTGATGTGGCTTATCTTGTAGTACGACTGTATCTCTTCTTAAACAATTTAGATAAACTTACTCAATGAGAATGAAGAAGCAATTTCAGCCACCTGTACGAGATTTCCTGAAGTATCAGAGCTGCCACCCAAGGGTGCCCTCCCTGCAGCTGGTGATTCCCAACTCCTTGCCAGCCCACCGGAGCTCCTCATAGAGCTATTAAATCTTAAAGCAGCGAACAATGAGGCTTCTTGTTCGTGACATAGCTTTTCATGCCGTGACTCCATCATGAGGACTCCAGCATGACCACCAGCTCGTCAAGTATAACCATCACAGACTGGAGTCCCAGCACGGGGTAGAAATATCGCTCGTCCGCCTAAAGCCACGGTAACTGGAGATAAGCGCCGGCTCCTGCACCCCTTAAGGGCTCAAGCAGGATCTTTATTATCACCTGGTGCAGACATGCACGGCATGTTGAGTGAACCTGAAAGTCACAGGGTATTTTCGAATTAGAATATCTCGATTTGATAGGAAATGATTTTTCCTCTTGAATTCAAATTTGCAAAGTATACGTACATTCAACTAGCGTTCTCCCTACTAATGTTTGAAAGTCATGACAGAAAATATTGTCTCAATACCAACGAAAGTCATTTTTCATTTTCTCATATAAGACAATATTGATCGTACAAATCTTCTACTTGGATATAATACAGGGCAGCATTAAGAAATTGGTGTACTCGGATACACATTAGAGGATCAAAAAAGTCTTAGAGTTTCAGGAGCAGACACATCGACATCTTGTGGCCCTGTACTAAAATTTCAATAGATGTTTCGAAATTAATTTGAACTTCGCAGTTTACTTTAAAGTGATAATTTGATTTTCTTTTTTTTTCAACAAATGTTTATAATGGCATAGTGGCACCGGGATTCGAGAGCTGCTACGTTCTGTGAGAGCTGTGAGCTGCTGTGGCCGCACTCTCTGCCAGGCGTGAAACCAACTGCAGTGAGTTTCTAGAAAGGGCTACGAATGTCCTTAGGTATCTTTTCGTCTACTGAAAGAAGAGAAGGGAGGCTTACATAATATAATTTCATACCTAATGGTTGAAAGCTACTTTCTCTAGAATTTACTCTTTACGTAGAGGGAGAAAGAGGGGAAAAGGGAGAAGTCAAAGCAAGTGATGGCTGATGAGTTATTTTCTACAGCTTAAGTATATCAACGTTCACTAGTTTGTGAATAGCTGAAATTCATAAAACACAATCCGAGCCCAAAACATGTGCGTAAATCCTTGAAAATTTGAGCTTCGTTCAAAACCTGGCATTCACTACAGTGTTACTTTCTCATTCGTTGACAATGCATCGTGTCTTACTAACACAGAAATGAATTTATCACGCCGTTAGTTGGCCATCAATGCAGCGCTCTTTCATTATACATTCTTGACTCGAGTTCCACCCACCCAACATCAAGCGAACCAGTCTGGAATTAACGCCAGTGCTGACGCCAGTAAGCTCTCAATGCCAGGTGACGCCCTCTACGTATAGTAGTGCTTCTCAAACTGTCTGATGTGTGTTATTTCAATGTGCTGCGTTCCGGTAATATTTCGCAGGACTATTCCTTTACACCTGAAACTATAGATATAATGTATATAATAAAAGTTGAATAATTTTTCGTCTCCTACTTATTTAGTATTAAATAATACAATATCGAAACTGGTACCGGTAGATCATGGTTCGCGTACCGGTACCAGTCCGCGGCCACCTCTTTGAGAAGCACTGCTCAACAGGACACGCGATCTCTGCTGCTGCCGATGTTTCAAATGCTCAAATGTCCCTCAGGACTGAGAATGTATTTAGTCATTAAGCAAAAATCTTACGATTTAGTAAAGATTCAATAAAAGATCAGTATCCCGATCAGAGGATAATTCCAAGTGGCTCAAGTTAATACAGTGTGAAATGCTCAATCAAATTACAATATGTAGAAAAATAATAGAAAACCTCGTGGAATGAATCGCTTTCCATATTTTTCAAGATAGAATCGGTTAACTGAAAATTGGTTTGGACTCATGCACTAAACCTCCGAGTATTTTCTATTGTGAGGAGGTAGTAATGTTTCTTTGATTTTAGAAACTAAAATTTAATGAATGGGCCCAGTGGAACGGAGATGTTTTTTCAAATTTCAAACGATAAACTGAAGTCAGCACGTCAAGGCAACATATTGCTCTACTCGGCAGCAGGACGTAACTTTGGAATATTTGAAACATATGAAACATTTATTTACCACTAGTAATTAACATCAGATACAGGTTTACAATCAAATGAGGAA